>JAOTQE010092705.1:0-14582 GCA_025631205.1 Nesometra sesokonis
ATCATGTTATTCTTGACAATGTTCTAATAAAGAACGAAACGTAGAATCAACTATGGCCTCTAAGTTGTCATTTTTCGAAGTTTCAGTAATCATATTCTATTTAAGATTAATCAGTGGATCTTATGGCTAAATGATTTAGTTTTATTTCTTTCTTGCTCTAATTGTATCTCCAGTTTCCGTATTTCAATCTGAAATACCTCTTTCTTCCTTTCTCTTATATACACCCTATCCTTGTGTTCTTTCTCTCTAGCTTCCATTTGGGCCTGCTCTTCTCTTTCTTGTTCCATCGCTTCTTTTACTATTGCATCACTCTTTTCCTGTCTCGCCATTTCCAGAACTCTCTCTTCTCTTTTCTGTACTCCTTCTTCTCTTTCTCTGGCATCATTCTCTCTCTTCTCCACAAACCCCTTCAATTCTTCACCACTCAAACCTAAGGATTTGCCCGCCTCTACAAGCTTATAAACGTCCATACTTATCCAAATGCAACATACGGTTCAGCACAATACAAATACATATGATATGAAACCAAATATGTGTGTAGTGTTCGTATGGTAATGTATAGTCTATTCATCAATGTTCATGTAACGTGAATGTTCAGTCGGCTCCCGGACGAGCCCCCATAAAATGTCACGCAGTTTGTTTACAAACTCCCTCGGACATTTGGTGTGAGCAACTGAACTTACGAACACAAAACAATCGATGAAAGGACATACACATTTTCGTAAGATCCGTGACTAATTTTAGCATACCTTTTTTTCTCGATGGATTTTGCAATATGGACCAATTTAGACAAAATATAGCTCCTATACACCTCCCAGATATGATGGGGAAAGTCTTGTTTGAGGGCGTTTTTCAAAATGGCCGTCTGTGGATTTGAACCCTCATATCTCGGTAACCACCGATTAACTAATAACTAATTGTCACGCAGTTTGTTTACAAACTCCCTCGGAAATTTGGTGTGAGCGACTGAACTTACGAACACGAAACAATCGATGAAAGGACATACACGAAAATATAATTATAAATTAAAACAAATTTAATTCACGAAACAAGTGGCATACGTATACAATATAGTTCCTATAATAAACAAGTACCAATTGAGTAAATACTCGATTGGAAATAAAACCCTCAAAAACAAAGTTCATAAATGTTCGGCGTGAAGGAAAGTTCAATTTCTTGCAATCATCCACCTTCCGTTTTAAGTAACGCCACCCCAGAAATAATTAATGGTTAAAATAAAGTTATATTTCGAAATACGTAATGCCCTCTGATGCAAATTAATCCTGTGCAATATCGTAGAAAACAATAGTTCTCAAATCAGGTACAACTTGCCGTTCAACTGTTCAATGAACATAATTTTCTCCAGGTCTGTGTACCCATTACCATAGACGCTTTAATGTGTAAAAACGGGTAACGTTCAATAAACGAAAAGTTAAGTTAAGTTAGTTTAAATCAATTCGGGAAAACGGACACAGTTACAACACACAACCCGGTAAACGCGTTTCGGTCCGTCAACTTCTCTAAACACAACTGCAGAACTTCAAATGATTACAGTTAGATGCAAAGTTTATGCTCAGTTCAGTAAAACGGACAATCGGAACGCAATACAAGTACAGAGGCACTTTATCTTTTCTTTCAGTCCATTACCAATTTCTGGACATAACGAGTGTGACAACTACACTCTCAAATACACGTTTCTTCCTCACGAAGCAAACGCTATAGACATATACAAATAAATGCTGGTTTCTGTTGCCAAAACGTATGGTGCATTAAATGCTGGACCCCGTCCGGACAAGCTTATTAGCCTTCAATTATACTCAGTGTAGTACAGAGTTCCTTACGCTTATTAGCGCCACAATTCTGGACCGCAATATTTATTTAGCTTAATTAGCTCCAACAGTGTTCAGTACATAAATACTGAATTCAGTTACCATTTTACGCTTAAACAGCGTCAATAAGCTCACTAGCTTTAAATTAATTATATATCTCACCACACTTCAACAGACCAGCAATGCCCAGCATGTTCTCTGCCCAGACTCTTAACCGCAACTGCCCACTCATTCCACAATCACAACACAGCATTCCCTCATTGATATGCACAGCCAATCAGCAACCGTCACATCATTGTCTTACCGCATACTACTCCTGCATGCTAATCACTGCCATACACAACCTGATTTGCATACTCCTGTGAAAATAATAATTTAAAGTTAGAATAAATAGACACAATAGATGTCACTCGTGACACTAATGTTAAATTGTTCGCAACATTCATGTTCCTATTAGCTGTAATCCAAACATTTGTCCAAAAATGGCCGGAAATGCTATTTTTGGCACTTTGACCTTAGATTACCATATTTCCGTAACTATTGGTCGGATTGACAAGATGTTGGCTGTAAATCAATCAGAACATGCAAGTTTATATTTGCTTTAATGGGAGATAATTTAAAATAATTATGGGAAATGTACTTTTTGACCTTTGACATTTTGTATATTTTAAACCATTATATTCCCTACACATTATTGCTAATTAACCATGATTTTCATATGCTAGAAAACCTAGTATTTACATTAAAAACTGGGATTTTTTAATTTTTTTAGCCTACATATGCAAATTATGGATAATTTGCATAATTTCATGATGAGTGACGAAGGTATAGCTTTTGGAGATTGGTCTACTTATTAAATGTAATCATTTTTAATTAAAAAATCCCAGTTTTTAATGTAAATACTAGGTTTTCTAGCATATGAAAATCATGGTTAATTAGCAATAATATATAGGGTATACAATGGTTTAAAATATACCAAATGTCAAAGGTCAGAAAGTACATTTCCCATCATTATTTTAAAATAGTTCCCATTAAAGCAAATATAAACTTCCATGTTCTGATTGATTTGCAGCCAACATCGAGTCAATCCGACCATTAGTTACAGAGATATGGTAATCTAATGTCAAAGGCCAAAGTGCCAGAAATAGCATTTCTGGCAATTATTGGACGAATATTTGCATTACAACTAATAGGAACATGTATGTTGCGAACAATTTAAGATTAAAACCAAGTCTCTATAATCATTGATTACCGAGATATGAGGGTTCAAATCCACAGGCGGCCATTTTGAAAAACGCCGTCAAACAAGACTTTCCCATCATATGTGGGAGGTGTATAGCTTCATTTTGTTTAAATTGGTCCATCTTGCAAAATCCATCGAGAATAAAGGGTATGCTAAAATTAGTCACGGATCTTACGAAAATGACTCTACTATAAAGAAGATTAGCTATGTTTTAACATGAAGCCCATGACAATTGGTTCATTAATAACATCATAGTCACACAATGTCGAAAAAAGATGAAATGGTTCGGTTTTTAGTGTATGATTAATATAAATAGTTATAGGTGCAGATTTAGGTGACCTTTTATTTTATTCTGCCATCATTCTAAATATTATAGTTTTTTCTAGTTAACATTTAGCTCATATCAATTGGATCATCAATGACATAAGTGATAAATACCTAGGTGACAAAGTAGAAAATGAAAACAATTTTTTGGGACAGGGATAATATAGCCAAAGTAGTGGGCCAAAGTTCAGTTTTAAGTGATTATTACTTTCATCTTGCTACCATTGTACAAATTAAATGATTAACCTTATAACATCGGGTTATTAATAGTACTATGAATTGCCATAAGTTAACGTATTGTCAAAATATATAAAAGTTTCAGGGTTTGGGATGGGTAATCCATAACTGTAGTTTAATTGATTAATATACTTGATCCTGGTATCATTCTAAATATTACATGATTTCCATCTTTTAAAATTAAGCTCATAAAAATTGGTGAAGTACGACTTAAAATTTCAAAAAGCCATATACTGTCGAAAAAGGATAACGCATTTAGGTTTAGGGGTAGGGCTAATGCAAATTGGCATAAGTGCAGTGTTTATTACCTTTGATTGTGGTATCATCGTAAAGATGATTTTCTATGTTTTAATTTAAAGCCCATGCCAATTGGTTAATTAATAACATCAGAAAAAGTAAACAGATTACATTTGTCTTTCAAGATGAAAATTTTGAGTTTTTTTAGGTAGGGGTATTATATATAAGTAGCATAGCTGGACAATCATTGTCTCAACATTTACATACATATGTGTGTTATAAATTATTAATTGACCTTAAATAAGCTTTAAAATGATACCAAACACTATGGTGATTATCAAAAGCTAATTATTTGACCTTTGACCTGTTTTAGCCAAGTAACAGCATTAAATGGCTTATGTCTCTGCAAATATACATTTTTAAATATAGGTGCAATTGAAAGAAATGATCTTTGTAAAATTACCTGTTATGTTTTAATTATAATATAAGCCCACAGCAAATTAATAACATCAGAAAAGATAAAATATATATTGTTGGAAAAAATGAAAATGTTGAGTTTTTGAGATAGGAGTTATAATATAAATAGCCATAGGTGGACAATCATTAGCTCCACAGTTATTATGTGTGTACTGCAAATTATTAATTGCAATTAAATAAGCTTTAAAACGATACCAAACACTATTGCAATTAACAAAAGCTAATTGTTTGACCTTTGACCTCATTTACCGCAGAAACAACATTAAATGGCTTATATCTATGCAAATATACATTTTTCAATATAGGTACAATGGAAAGAAATCTGCGTAAAATTACCTATAATTTGATTCTAAACATGACCATGTTCTATGTAGTACCTCGGTCATCTTAAAATTTAAAATGGCATCTCATTAAAAGGCCTATAACTTTTTTTCCCCAGGGTGGATTGAAGAGGACCCTTTTTAATTTGAAAGAGTATATTTTTGCGGTTCGATTGATACAAAAAAACCTTTATTAACCTTTTTTTCCTGGTATCCCCCGATTTTTACTATCAACGACCATACTATTAGGACTTGAACTATATATAAATTGAATCAACATCCTCTACAACATTAATGACATGACAGCTTTCATATCCTAACTATTGCACAGGGCATAATCATTACAAAAAGTATTAGTACTTTCAATTAGTCATGAAAACTGTATTGGAAATTGAGAGAATGTTTATTGATTGAAAGGGGGGGGGGGGCGATTAAAGCAAGGAGTTTATATATTCTTGATTAAAACACAGACCAATGGTCAATGCTAATGATTAATAAATATGACAGAAAATTAGAGGTTGGGAAATACTTTGTTAAGGTTTAGATAGAAGGGTTACTTATTGAAATTTGGAGTAGTTGATTTTGAATAGAAACAAAATTTATCATTTAGGGGAACAGTAGAGAGTGCTTAGAACCACTATTAGTTCTCCATCTTCCAGTCCTTAGCTTTTCTCATTTAATCACGATGTAAATGCCCTTCAGTGGTTTTTATATTATCCCTAAACCTTTCTCTATATATTCCTCTTGGTTGTGTTCCTTCAAAATTGCATTCCAAAATGATGTTGGGTAAGTTCCCAAGGCTACCACTGTTTTTGAATATTTCATTTTCTCGAAAGAATATCTAAATCTAAATAAGATCGATGTGGTTGTTACATACTGTGAAAATAGCAATAGACAACTTACAAATGTTTTTTTTTTCATTTAAACCCCATTCTTCCACATAATTAATTCAGTACAGTAATTAATAACTGTAAGTAGTGCAATCAAATTTACTAAATGTCTCTTCACTTGATTAGCACAGGAAACAGCATAATTTTCAGTGAGGCATCAACTAGCAAAATTGGCTTGGGAATTAGCAAACATTCACTTTGATTTATACAAAGCCAAGAGCATTTACTTCCTGGCAAGCGCGTCATCCTAGCTTTCCGTTTGTGCACCAGGAGCGTGTAGATAATGATCGATGCTACTGGTTCATGGCTGATTGATTAAACGATTCTGTCCCAGGTTTTTAAATTTGCAAAATTCTAACATACACTGACTAACTCATGCAATGAAGTTGTGAGAAGAGGAAAACTCTTTAAAAACTCAACATTAGGGTAACGGAAGGTTTATTTCAAAGTCATAATTAGAGAAATTATTAGCAAACCTTTAAATTTTTAAAATGTAATAATGCTATTATAAGCTGTTAGCATAGTTTTGTGCAACTAATGTACATTTTATGTTCATCAAACTTTGACTTTTTGCCAACAGATTTTATTTAAGATGTTTACTATTTTTGTTCCTTTTGGATAGGTGAAAGAAATGGCCAATCAGATGTCTTTAGTGGAGCTGAACTGTGACGGCGATCTAGATTCAACTCCGACATCTAAAGAGATGCGTAAACTAGTGAGGTCATGCCAGATAAAAGAAGAAGAAATAATGGCCTTACAAAATGAATTAGATGAACAGGTATTTCTTGCATTCACTTTTGTTGATACATTAAAACAAATCGTGTTGTCTGACATCCAGCAGCTACTGTAGGTAACCTTTCACTAACAAGATAATGTGTTAGGCCATACTCAATAAAGTAATGTTAGGTTTTACTGCACCAAGTGCAGTTCAGATTTATTAGCACAACATTACCCATGGCCGTAACCAGACAGCTAAAACTACAGGGTCAATGTTTTGACTTTTTCAGTAAACCTTGAGCAGCAAAGCGGCAAGTGGGGGTGGGGTTGGACTAGAGGAGTACCCCCCCTCCCCCCAGCCACAGTAAGAAAAACCAAAAAATAGATGTGCTTAGATGCATTCTCCTGCATTTAATTATTTTTTATGAGGTGAATTTTGTAATAATACATTTTTGCATCAGAAAAAATGCTAGATATAATTACTTTTGCCCAGCTCTGATCTCTAAATGTACCAAAAGTGTAAGGGATTTCCCGAACGATAAACAAATGGTACTGGGTCTGGACAATATTCCAGCTCCACGAAAAAGACATCGTCATAGAAGTACTGATTAAGACAGTCTAATGGTGACAATAGATTGGCCCCGAGACCAGACTAAACTTCGACTTGTGGATACATTGATTAAAAAATGTTAAAGATAGTGGAACAATGTATATTGTAATACTATTATTAATTATTATTAAAGTATTCCACAGTTAAGAATTTTATTTACGTTTGATAGTGATTAAATTAAAATATTATTAAATTATTATAATATTATCATTAATATTAGACTTCAAAATAAAAATGAAGTAAACAATAGAAAGAAGAAAAGAAAATATGGAATGGCAATCCAGATGTAAAAAGAATTATAGGAATTTTGGCATTTATCAGCAGGGCCGGTTTAAGATGCGTGAATGCTACGTTTCAAATTCAGTACTGAACTCGACCCTACATGACTCCACCTTTTTTTTATGAAAAGAGTAGAGTTATATCTCATATTTTCCCTGATGCAAAAACTTATTACATACATTGCAGTACCCGCTGCTTATTGGGCTTGAATTCTATCCCTAGTGTGTAAGTGCAAGCTTGCTTGTCTAGTAGTACAGATACCATGCTAGTTACCTGGAGATTGTAGGTTCGTGTCCCATTCATGAATCTTGCAAAAGAATATTCTGAGGGTTTGCACTAAATGCAGTAAAGAACAAAAATTTGAACGTTAACTGTCTAATCACAGTGCTGGATTTAAGGTGGCTTAACAGGCTTAAGCCCTAAACCCCCTTCTTCTCCTCACCCTCCCGAAGGTGAGCCGATATTTTTTTTGTTTTAATGAAAATGGACTTATAAACATAGATGCACAGATAGCGGCTACATATAAATACCCTAGAGGCAAAGTCGCACCTGTTGTTTGTCTTTGCTTGTCAGAAACAAACGGCGGTATTTAAACACATCCTTCCCTAAATAAAACAATCCTGTATCCGCCCCTGAACCATGTGATTAAACATGTTATAACAGGTGCGGATCTGAGGGAGGGTGCACATGACCCGCCCCACCCCTTTTTTGACTTGGCAAAATACTATTTGCACATTTTGGGCTTCTAAAAGTGCACCAGACAGCATCTGTAGAGGATAATTTTTCTCTGGCTTTGGACAACCCTTGGACCCACACCTATTTGCCATCAGTTTGCTGTTAAAATCTCACACTATTGTGTGTTCAACATTGCATCAGACCCTCTTTAGAGATCAACTGGATCCGCCCTTGTATAGTACTATAAGCTTGCAGCAGTATATTTTGGGCAGTCTTGTAGCAATTATTAATAATTTAAATTCTATAGTTGTTAATTTATCAAAATTTTAATGTCATGTGCTCCACAAAATTAAATAATTAAAAATAAATGAAATAAAACAAAAAATTGACAACATATTTTTTTTATTTTGATGCTGTTTTGATGCTGTTAAATCAATGTATTTTTTTTTCTCTCATGTAACGGAAATCATACATTTGAAACAAGGAGTTGCAGTATAATCCCAGTCCCTGCAGTGTTATTTCTGCTATATACCCCTTTTTATGTATCCGAGGATCTAAATCTTTTTCTATGGATATCTTTGACCGATTTTCATTTATCTCGTTAATCTTGTTTATTTACACATTAAACCACTTAAAATTGCATCAACTTTTTCAGCCTGGCTCCGGAAAAGGTATCATGCTTGCCAAAAATTGTGATTGGTATACAATTTTTTTTTCCTTGCTTTTGTTTTTGGCACAAGCAAATGGCGTTTCTGAAAACTAGTTGTGGGCCTATTAAGGCGACAAATATAATACTTTGTATAACATTAACTATGCCTATCTATTACAATGTATCCTTGTATACATGTGCAAGTGATAGAAATAATTTACATACAATAAAGCCATGCAGTCCACTGAAAGTTTTGTTATAGCACTACTCTTTGTGCATGAATCAATTTTTGCCAGGTAGTGTTTTTTGGAAGACTGTTTTTCTTCCTTGACGAGAAGCTCAATTATCCCAGATAAGAAAGACCAAGTGGAACTATTAACTGCTAGCTGTATCAGGTAGATGTATAGATCCCATTTCTGGTGCAATGTTTTCTTTCTTTTATTTTGAGAAAAACTACCTGGGCAACTGCCCCGGTTGTCCCATAGCTGGTTACAACCATGTTACCATGAGTTATTTCAAGGATACTTACACAAAACAATGACAATTGAAAGCATTGAAACATATGAAGGTGTCAAACATGACACTAATCCCATTAAATATAATAGACTTTATTTTATGGAAGGCTTGGTGGCCTAACTTTAGGACTAAGAATTGTGGAAGTCATGAAAGTCCCTCATTTTTTTAAAATTTGGTCACCGCTACTGCTGGCCGTCTGAGACACAATTCATTACATTTGCTCACTTCTACTTGTGATCTGGGACTCAAGTTGTGCGAGTTTGCTTTCTGTTAATTGCAATCTGGGTCTCTCAAGTTGTTTATAAATTTGGTCATTGCTACTTCTTGTGATCTGGGACTCAATTTGTTTAAATTGGTCACTGCTACCTCTTATGATCTGGGACTCAAGTTGTTTGAATTTGGTCGTTGCTACTTCAAGTGATCTGGGACTCAAGTTGTTTGAATTTGGTCGCTGCTACTTTTGGCAATCTGGTACTCATGTTGATTAAATTTAGTCGTTGCTACTTCATGTGATCTTGGACTCAAGTTGTTTGAATTTGGTCGTTGCTACTTCTTGTGATCTGGGACTCAACTTGTTTGAATTTGGTCGCTGCTACTTTTGGCAATCTGGTACTCATGTTGATTGAATGTAGTCGTTGTTACTTCTTTTGATCTGGGACTCAACTTGTTTGAATTTGGTCACTGCTACTTTTGGCAATCTGGTACTCATGTTGATTGAATTTAGTCGTTGCTACTTCTTGTGATCTGGGACTCAAGTTGTTTGAATTCGGTCGCTACTACTTTTGGCAATATGGTACTACAGTCCAACTCACCTAAGTCGACTGTGCATAAGTTGAATATTCGTCCAAGTCTAATTTATTTTCATGCCATAAATGAATGAATAAAAATTAAAGTCGAACGTATTTTACGTGCCAAATCGGTCTAAATTAAACCATGAGAAGAATTAACAATTAACAAACTTTGTAAATATCAATCAGGGTTAGAGAAATTCTCACATTCTGCACTCATGTCTTGTTTACGTGTTAAAAATAAAACTGTTTGTGTAATTCCAACAGTTGATTGTCACAAGAAGTACAAAGTATGTTTAAGGGAAGAGATGATAAACAAAATTAATTCTCGGTCCCGCTCGTCTAGTACACATCACATCTCACCTCGTGTAAATAGACCCGAACGTTTGTGATCGGCATCTGGCCTAGCGTATCCGTTGAGGGTCAAACTGTTTAGAAATATGCTAATTTTATAGCATATTTCTACAGAAATGTATAGTTTAATAAAAATATATATACAATGATGGTTTTATAATTTACTCAAAATGCGATGTTTGTAATGACTTTTAAATGATTGTCGAGCTGGGCTAATCGTCCAGTCACACTATGACGGCAATCTCGATCGTCTTCAACCGCTATTCCCTGTTTATGTTTCAAAACCGAAATATTTACAGTATATTTAGGGGCCTAAACCTACATTTTTTTTATCTTCCATGGTCTTTTGAGGCTTTTATTTACTCAATTCTACACATCACAAAAACTTTATTTCATAAAACAATCATCATGACCTAAAAATAGTTTTTTTTTGTATTTAATGTTAGCATTGGAAATTCAGTATTTTTATTTTTGTTTGTCGTCGTTAAAAAACCATGGGCCGTAGTTTACTGACATAGGCTACTAATACAACCTGTTAACAAAAGCTGGGTTATCTTTGCATGGCTAGCTGAGAGGGAACGGCATAAATTTTGAACCCCTGACCTCTATGTTGAGCATCAAACATATTACACTGCACCACCATCCTCACGAATGGATGACAATACACAGTCATCTTTACATGCAACTATCATCAAAGTATAAACAAAACAAACACTATGGATGGGGCATTTAATGTCTTATCTTTTAATGATTACTAATGAATAGGGAACATCTTTTCAGTGACTTCATAAGATAAATAATAGGCCTACTGACCAGTTACTTCCTACTGTGAAAAGATTTCAATTTAGAAAGATTATAATTTATAATAATTTTTTTTTTACTTTCTAATATTTTCAACGTTTACCTCTTATTATTTTTCACAAAGTTCTTCATTGAGGATCCCCTTCCTGTTATTGTAGCTTTACCCCCTAAGCCAACAACCAATGCAGTAAGTACAGCACTCTTACCACCTGTAAACAAAAATCATATATTTATGTATTATGGAATGCCTTTGATGGTATACCGAAAAATATTGTTCGAGCTGCAGTAAAATATTGAGCGAATCGAGGACGAGTTCAATATTTTGCCACAGCGATACAATATTTTTTGGTATCCCCAAAAATAGGCATTCAATATTATAATTATTATTCAATATAGCTTACTTCCAAGTACCAATTTGTCAGGGCTTAGCCTAGTCCTAGCTTAGGCCTGCTGCGCCGGCGACCAAGGCCTAGCTACTAGCTAGCCTACATCTTCAAAATTAAAATGTCCTCTCGCGAAAATCATCAACAGCAACTATTGTAGTTTTCTTTATTAATTAGTAATTCTTCATAATCAACAATAGGTAAGTTTTTTTTATTAATTAGTAATTGTTTATAATCAACAATAGGTAGTTAATTGTGCGGAATGCCAAGTTTTAAAAGGTAGTTAAGCCTAGGTATTGTTGTACGTTCGCCACTTACAGTAAAAACAATTCTCTCGCATGACGGAGTGTATCGGCTATTATCCCACTACACACTGGTGCATACTACATTCAACCCGTCAAAACGGCAGAATTGAATATTTAATATGACAAAACAATCAGATAAAATTACACCCTCAAAATTAATTATGTAATCTTTAGGAATCAAGCTTGCTTACTTCCATTTCTACCAACAACAAAGTTGACATTTGGCCCAAAAGAGAAATCTAAATGTCCATGACACATGAAATTCTTTAAGACGATCCTCTCAATAATTCCAACAGAGTTCCCCTGAAATTTAAACAAAGCAATTTATTAATTTGATTGAAATATTTTACATAACAATAACAATACTATTTCTTCATAAATATAGTGAACTCTCACAAATGTGTTTTAATCATCCATGTCATTTAGATCAGTCTAGGTGAAGATTTTTATTACATGATATGTTGTTTCTTTATAAATGTGTTAATTCTTGTTTGTGCTGTGACTTTGTACATTTGTTCGGTATCCTATCAGTTCCAGAAGTCTACATTCTTGTCCCACCTTTAATGTTCCATTTAGTAGAGGTGATGTTTGTAAACGTAGTTTCATTTCCAGGCTTCCTTTACAATATAATTCTTTTATTAATTCCTGTAATATAGATATTTTTTTAGAACAGTATTTCCTCATTCCGTGCCATAATTTTGCATCATTTAAAGCTGTAAAATCATTTTCCATGTATACTTATTGAATGTATGTTTTTCATTATTATGCATTAATTTTATATTTATATTGATTATTTAAGATTTTTAACCAGTCTGTTAATGATTTACTGTTGGTATGGATTGAAATAAATAAAATAATAAAATGGACATTCTAGAAAACTGAATATTTTCATAAAGAGCCAAAATCATGAAACCAATTTACAGGCCTCAAATTTTGGCATTTTGGGGGAGGGCCATTTTTGGCTTGATTTTAAGGAGTACAACAGGGCACCTAAGGCCATTGTGTACATTGTATCCTATATATTACCGAAAATAAAGAGTACCTAGGCCAAAGTGGTTCTGATGATGGTCAAATTCGTAAGGCACTGAGACCAAGTGAGAGGGCACTGGAGGCAAATGGCCTTGGTGCCTTGGTTAAATTCAAGCCCTGAATTTAACACCAACTCTCTATAACTCTAAACAATGTTCAGAAAACTGAATAATGGACTGTTACTGTAACATTGAATTTGAATAAAATGAAGATACAAAATACAAAAATATATCTTCTGTTCTATAAGACCTAAAAACATCATGCAGTGCTCAAATTTAATCAAGGCACCAAGGCCATTCACCTCCGGTGCCATCCCAATTGGCTTCAGTGACTTAAAAAATTAAAAATCATTAAGGCCACTTTGGCCTCATTCTTCAAAATCAAGCCAAAAATGGCCTTTGTCCCTACAAAGTCCAAATTTGAGATCTGGTAAGTTATTGCATACCTAAATATTTTTAATAAGCATTTTTCTTTTAATTATAAATGCCTCTCCCCAATACTGTACACCTTGCACTTTAGAAATAAAAAATTTGGTACAATGAAGTTGCTGCAAAATCACCTTTTAAAATTCTTATAGGGTCACGTTTGGAAAGCCTTATATGCATCATTCAATTTTCAGGACATCTTTATGTATTTAGACAAAAAACTGGTACCTTACAGGAAAAATCACTCTTTTTTGACCCAATAAATATAAAAGAAAAACAATTTAACTAGCAATTTAATTTGATAATTATAAACAATAAGTTCAAGTGTCATGGTACAATACTTCATGGAAAATCTAGGCTGGATGGTATTATGGTAGATCACCATACCTGTTCCTCCAAGTCTGGGTCCGGATCACTGTTGTCATCAGGATCTCCAGTTTTGCGTCTTTTTCTTTGTGAAGCGTCACCCTCACAACTGCCATTGGTTGTCCTTTTGACAACAGACATGATTGCCTTGGTCTGTAGAGAAAAGAATTCAAACTTGTATAAGAAACAAATTCATAGAGATGTATTTGTTTATCCAAACATTTCAAACATTTAGTACTCTTCCTAAAATGCAGCCCACGAAATTCACTTCAGTAGTCGGTAAATGCTGAAGTTATCAATAGGGGCCTAGGTTACACTTGCAATGTGCCAATTCCAAAATGAATGATCAAAGGCGCAGATTGTATAACCAGAGCAATTACTGAGAAAAGGATGACAGAAGAGTGCAATTATATGGATTGAAACAAAAACAGTTTGTTTTGAAAAAATCGAGTGTGGGGGGAGTTTCGAACGGACACCTGATAGCTTTCTCATTCCAGAGATGAAGCTGAGAAAGTGAAAGTTCACTGTCCGTATGTTTTTAATTTAAATTTAGGAATAATTAAAAGATTTTTGTTTGCAGATCTAAGATGGCGAGAAGGGTTATATGGATTGAAAAGTTTCAAAAGATAGGATGGTGGTACAGCAGTCCATGGGCTCCAACATATAGATTTATTCTAGTGCCTGTTCAAAACCTAGGCTATCACAGGGTATAAGCTCCTCTAGGCCTCTGACCAATTTGCAGAATCCCACCTTACCAAAATCCAGTTTGCTGAACCCTAGATTTCTGACTGCCTAAGAGAATTTACACTGTGACTATCCAGTCATGCCAATACTCTAGTCTGCAGACTGTAATTTAATAGACCTTAGAGAACTACTGTATGAACCGAGTTTCTAAAACAATACAAGGTGTTTCTGGTTATATAGAACTTGGATTTGGGCTTTATGAGCCATTTTTGGCCTGATTTTGTAAAGTACAAGCCTAGCACAAGCAGGGAAGCAAAGGCCTTTTTTAGGTTCGCGCGAAGCAGGCCTTAGAACCTCACTTATGTTCTTGTTGTTGCGACCATAACTTTAAAAGCGTCCAGCGTCGCCAGTTTTAAACGGACATGCTTGAAATTTTGTACACAT
>JAOTQE010092716.1:0-14582 GCA_025631205.1 Nesometra sesokonis
CGTAACACGATTTGATTGGTTGGAATCCGAAATAGTAGGCGCTTCCATGGGATTAAACTTTGGGCTATCTATTCTGTTGAAGTTCACCATCTAGCCGTAATAATAGATCTATGGTTTTTTCCTTGTATCACTGACAATATCAATGGTTTTGTTTTATTTCTCGTCATCTAACATCGGGTTCCCTCACATCACTCACAGGATGAGAAGTACTTCTTAGGACGAGCATTCACTGCGTCGTGCGACGGTCGCATGAATAAACCGTCACTCGGTGTTTGTGTGGTTTTCAGACGTGATGGTAGTCTTCTACTCGTCGGCCGAGGTTTTTTTTTTATGATTTCGCTGTTGAATCACTAAAAACCGTCGGTCGACGAGTAGAAGACTGTCATCACGTCTGGCAACCACAAACACAATGAGCGACGGTTTAGTCGTGCGACCATTAAGGTTAGAGAATGGTGCTGTTAGGTATAGGGAACGTTAAGAACATGGAGTCTAGCCAGGTTCGAACCCTGCATCTCGGAATTGGAGGGGAAACATGTTAACCACTCAACGCCACTGTTTGCCACCCATTTGAGGAGCGATTGGACGCCGCCAATGTGTCTGGCCGAACCATATTACGTTATCATGTTGCCTTGACAACTTATTTCATCAGTTCGTCTCTATTGCGATTTAAGGTAACAATACAAAGAATACTAAAACGCTAAACATCAGATCAGAACAGAACCAAAACCTCTGAAATCACCAGGAACTCTCTGTTAATCGTCAGTGTCTATGACAAATTTGAAAAATTTCTCTGTAAATGTAAAATTCCACTTATAAAACTCCGAATTAAATCGAAGACATAAAAAACAAGATTATAATAAACCATGTATTAGGTTATGAATATAATCGTATTAATGTTAATTATCATTCATTACTATATAATTTTAGGGAAGATTATATTATGAAATGAAAATTTAACCAATAATGATATTGTTGTTATTACTACTTTACTACTAGATTTGTTGATCTGTAATCTCAACTTCAAATCAATAATGTGTCGATTATTTAATTACTTTGACATTGAGTTACTCAATAATTTGAATACCCATATGTATGTCACCATGGCAGCTTAATATTAAATCAATAACTTGTCAATTATAGGTGTCAATCGCAAGTATCGATGTAGAAGTTCTGGTGTTTTTTCATGTCACACCGCGACAACCGAGTTGTCCTTTTCGCTGGCTGTCGTCTAGCTCGAGTATACACGGAAATGTACAACTTTGAATACTTTTTGATTAAAAAAGTAACAAAACAAAACTACAAACAACTTAAAATTTCAAATATGAGACATATTATTAAATATTTTATAGGTTTTATTTTCCTACGACGTATGTACCGAGTAGTCTACCCAAGTCTATCTACTAACTGACACCAAGAATATCCATAAATTGTTACGCACGCGCCCAAAAACCGTGAACGCTCCTATTTATCACTGCACGCGCGCGCTTTGCGTCTATTTACGCGCATTTCTGTACGCGCGCAAAACAGTTGGGTACTTGACAATCTTCGTAATTACACTCACAATTGGTGTACATTGTAGTACTTCATATTATGTTGTAGGCTAAAACTTTACTGAAGTTAAAAAATGACAAATCAAATTTAAATGCATCGGATTTTTCTGATAAACATGCAGAGTTCCTGATGTTATTTTCGCATTAGCGTTTGTGGAAATATGATCTTTGTAATTCATGTGTTGTCTGATTTTTAGACTGATTTACTTTACTGCGCCTAATTAGTGCATCAACTACTTAAGTAGAGACTAAAGCTTCTGAAATAGTTCAAAGGTCATGACTTTTGCATCAAGCAGGTTTTGAGGCGGCCTGTAAAATGTCTGCATTTGACTAATTTCTTTGTAATAACCGGTTAATTAAAACGACTAATTAGTTAGGCCCATCGACAGTTTACTTGTAGGCGTGGTGGTGTTTACCGCTAAGGATTTGTACTTTGTGCAAGTTTGAGAAAGTTTGCGTCCTCTGGAGAGGAATTTTGAAATTGGTCATATTGCGTATTTGCTTAAAGGGCAACTCCGGAATTAAAATTTCTATGCATAAATCTTTAGAACAATTAGTTGTGAGACCTAACAGCTAAAATTTCACAATATTTGGACAATGCGATAATGGTGAAAAACATGTTGCAAAATGAGTCCCAAATCAAAAGTTGGTCTACTACTCAAATTACACAGTGTCAAAGAATAGGAAAATTGGAAATTTTAGAAGGGTTGTGCTTGAAAACCAAAATCACATTACAAATTTAACTTACACAATTGGAAATATCAGTCAAATTTACATTAGAACAGGTATATTTTAATATAACCTAATGCGGTTTAAAACACAACCCTGTTAAAATCTGTAATTTGCCTATTCTATTGTGTAATATGATTAGTAGGCCCACTTTTTGATATAAGGCCAACTTTGGAAATGTGTTTTTCTTCATTATTTCATTGTCCAAATGTTGTGAAATTTTGTCAGTTAGGTCACAACTAATTTTGCTATAGATGTATACACTGAAATTTCAATCTACGAGTTCCCATTTAAACTAGACCTACGCACAAAAAACAGTGTAAAAATAATCTGACATTAAGAATACGTTGATTAGTTAATACTCACCTCTTCTTTCTGCAAAATAGAACGCTATATTGATGCATTCAATAAAGAAAAGGGGGACTTAATCTAGCATTACACATCTATTTTTATTTTAACCACTTTACGTTTATTTGTTTTAGGAGCTTGTTCGGATTCAAATCCTTGTTTAAATGGTGGTAGTTGCCGGCCTGGCTCCCGTAAACCCCACTACTGCTTATGTCCAGTGGGGTACCTAGGAGACTACTGTGAGATGGAGAACAGAAGGATCTTCTGCAGCGAATCTCCTTGCATTAATGGGGGAACCTGTGTACCGGTAAACACAGGGGGATACTGTGAATGTAAGGACAACTTCTGGGGATCACATTGCCAGTTAAGTAAGTTGTCATTTTACATATTCCTACAGCGCCATCGACGTCTCCCTCATACTCCTGCTCATTCTCATCATCACCACCACCACCATCACCATATCAGCAGCATCAGCACCCCGCCGCCGCCTCCGTCACCGTCACCGTCACCATCATCATCATCATCATCATCATCATCCTCATCCTCCTCCTCCTCCTCCTCATCATCATCGGCGCCGGAACGTTTTTTCGATATAGGCCCGGGGACGAGGTTAAATCTGGCTCAGATACCCCCCCCCCCTCCTAGGGTACGCAACCAGGTATCGGGATAGAAGGTGTTTAACCCGATTTGAGTTTAAAAAGAAAAAAGCACGTTATTGTCTTAATTGGGCCTATATTGGTCCCAGAAGGGGGTTTTCAGGGCCATCAGGTCATCATCATCATCTATCTATAAATTAATAAAAAAAACATATTAATTGAAAAAGTCTAACGTAAGCCTATAATTAACGAAGGACGCACAATCCATAGGAGTCGAAGACGAACCATTTATTTAAAATCAATTCGTATTTCATAGACTATGGAGGAAAAATTCAGAGAAGTTTTAAAATGGCAATTCAGTTAATAAAAAGCTCAAATTACTAATCACTTGACTTCTACACTTTTAAATTGATTTGTATTTTAATCTCGTTCATAGTTTATATAGTTTGTATTTATATTGCTTGTTAATGCTAGAGTAAACGCAGTTCATCTGTTCGGGCGTTCCTGTTGCATGTTCATGGCAAGATTGTTGTTTGTACCCTTCCGAACCACCATCATCGTCGTCCGACGCCTTCTCAGCCGACAATCATTGCCATTAGTATTTCTAACCAATGTTTCATGTTTTCTTCTGTAGTTCTAGAATCACCGGAAGGATATACAGTCGCAACAATCATTTCCATGGCAACAGGAGCGACAATAGGAATAGTATCGATATGTATATGTGTTAGCTACGTCAATTATAAACTTTGCTGCGATACAGACGATAAATCCCGTCCAAGTAATCCCGTAGTTGATCTCAACAATGAATTCATCATCATGGACGCCTAGACACTCAGCGTGGAAGCATCAGTGACACCACAATATAAGACCCAAACTTCTACGCGTGCGTACAGAAAAGCGCGCGTGCAGACACAAATCGTAGGCGGGCGCGCCTGTTGTTAATTACTGCACGCGCACGTTCTACGTCTTATCACGCGCCTTTTTGTACGCATATGAGTTTGTGTCCCTTTGTCACTGCATACACCAGTACGTTTATTTACGAATGAAACTAGCAAAATCCATTTAACAAACATTTAATTTGATATCATTTACGAACTCATAAACAAGCATATTACTACTAACTTGGAAGAAATTTTGTTGAAGCTTGTGAGGTTTTGTTGATTACCAGCCATACCAAAATTACACCTCATAATGCAGAATATTTTATATGCTTTGACGATTGTATTTGCTTTGAAATCAAGAGTGATAGTTGCTATTTAAGATTCCAATGTTCAAAGTAATATAAGTGTGAATGCAATTGCGTAAGCGTAAGCGTTGTACCACACATTATTGTATAAACAGGATATTTAGTTTTCTTTAACACCAGAGGGATACAGAAACAAAATATCAAGACGTCATCCCAATCGCAAGAATATTAGTATTAAAGAGAAAAATCGTTTTAATATTGACAAATAAACCGAACTATTTTCTGCTTGGAATTTAGCGACTGTGTGTGATACATAAAGTAATCGTGTGTGTATGGAGTCATATTTATTATATATCTAGATATGGTTTCAGCTGTAAAGTCATAAAGATGGTGCCAAAGACCAGAAATGTATGGATCTTATGACCTTGTACTAGATTCTATAAGTCGGATAAAATCAATCCTGGAAATCAAGTCGGTTATTCTAATTACAGATGTTGCTTGAAATCATGTGGAACTATATCCCATTCTAGACGTGCATCCATATCACAGACGTAAATCATAATTCGAATATTTATTTTATGGTTATATTGTTTTACTATCATGGTTTGGGGTTTAATACATACCATTTTAAGACTAGGTTGCTTCAGATTAAAACAAAATAAATTTATACACGGGCGTATCCAGGACTTGGCAAAGGGTTGGGGAGGGGATGGTGCTCAAACCCTGATCAATTAAACAAAAAAAACTATTTGACTAGCTTTATGGTGGACTATTGGTTTTGTTTTTTTTTTCTGACAGTATTATCATTTTCATATGAAAGAGAAGGGTGACGGTGGTGGGGGGTTGTTGTGCTCAAGGCCCTGATAAATACGCTGTTACCGGTATTTGTCATTAACCTTATATGGTTAACTTTTTATTATAATTATGTCTTTTAAAGGTGTTACATGTATAGTATCTTACTTTGATATAAGAATTAATGACGATGTTAAATCCTACTAAAAATAGTATTTAAATGTTCCAAATGAACTAACACAGCAAGGCAATGTGTTGATTTTTCTTGGCTACAGTTGGTTACATCCAACTGCCCGATATACTATACAACACTATTAAAAATATAATAGGTAATGACGTCATTGTGACGTGATGACTAAAGGGTCACGATTCTAAATTATTAAAATGTTCTGAGTTGATCTAATGGCTGCTATCTTGTGAGCGGGCATAGTTTAATTGGCTGGTGGTGACCAAGGGCTATAATTTGATCCATTAACCGATAAACATTAATTTTAAAGGATTGTCGTTTTTATGTAAATGTTATATCTTTTATTACGACGAACAACTGTGAACGCTGTGAAGTGATTTTTATTTTCTATTTAAGAAAAACAGTGTTCAGAGATGCCAACTCATAACAATAATTGTCTAAATATATGCAGATAAGTTTAACTGTCAACGCATAAAAACATGTTATATCTTGTGAGTATTAAGAAAGTATTGTTTGTTGTTGGTGCACGAAATACTGTATTGGACAAATACTACCTGTGATGATTCTTTGACTGAAGACAATTTCTGAAAATACTCATACAAATATTTCCAATTATTATATTACTTAAAAAACGAACACAATAAAATGTTTTATATTTCAATGGTCTGAAATTGTCAGCGCGGTCAATATAAGTTAAATATTGACCGCAACGGTACACGAAAATAGCTTTGAACAATTGTAACTATAGGTTTCATTTTGAAAATCAATAGAGAGCTTTCGATTTGCGACGACGTGGAACGTTCTGACGTCATGTCGACGCTACTGCGCATGTAAAACTAGGGGTATGTGTGCTGCGTTGTCGCCCTGTATTTGGGATGGTCATCTGGTGATTTTGCCAATAATGGTTAAATTGAGGTTTAATAGTGTATTTTAGAAAATACTAAATTTAAAAGAATGATTAATATTTTGCATTTTTATGCGTTTTATTAATCGAATCGAACGTACAACGCACACGACGGCGGTCACGGTTGAGCGCGTTCCTTTTCACTGCGCGTTTCACGTTTCACGTTGTCGAAAATCGAAAGCTCGGTAATATGAGAAAGGTTAGTCCTAACGTTATTCTAAAACAATCTTTGAATTACGAATTTTCTCATACTGACAGTGTTATCATTGTGAACAATATCTAATTCCGTGACGTAAATGGATGCAAAAATAGTGTAAGTCACACTTATCTTGATAATAAAGAATGTTATACTGACTTGCCGTTAACCAAGTATCAAAGGTTAGCCTAACTCATGGTTTTAGCTTTTAGTAACGAATCAACGTAGTGTTATATGATAACCATGAAGTAATCAATTTTGCTTTGAAGATGTACCGTATATCGGGCTAAAATTAAATATTTTACTACTGACTTTTCAATTTTAGTTTTGCATACTTACAAAATGGTACCGGCAACCATTACTTAAAGATATTATATTGGTTAGCCTAGCTATAAAATGCAAAATATCTCGAAATATCAAATTATGACAAAAAAAAACACGTGTGCACTGTAAACAGATAATTCTAATGAATAACTAACATGTTGTAAACGTGTTTAAAATCTAAACATCTAAATATAAAATTGCCTTAAAGCTTACAAATGTTTTATATAGTTGCCAATCTAAGCACTTTCCTAAATATCATCGAAAACGTTTGTTTTTGAAGATATTTTGTGATTAATTAAATCCAACACCAACAACCATAATTTCTAAACGCATTTAGGTTTCAAACATTCTAAACTCAATGTCAATGTCTCAACTCAACTTAAATACTATTCTGTTTTTACAGTATACCGGACGAAACTTTACATTTTACCGGTGCATTTTTAAAATATACTCAATTCCATCTTCAGAAATACGGTACCGTAACCAATACATACATATATGCAATTAATTTTGAAGATATTTATCGTATTCCAATGGTGTTTGTAAAAAAACGTGTTCGTCTTTACGAGAATCATATATCATCCGTGTAAGTTAAATATGGATATGATTTGTGTGATATCTTGACTAACCTGATAGCTGAAGCGAGTAAGTTTATGATCACTATGATTTATTGTTACCGTCAAATTAACTCTCCGTAAAACAGATATCAGAATTTTCATTTGCCTTCCATAAATAATTCGATAATTACACCGCAAAAACCTGTTACGCATGCGTTTAGAAAGGTGCGCGAAAGGCGCGCGTGGAGCCAAACGCTGAAATCCCTAAAAAATGCATTCATCAAAATGTAACCTATAGTACCGTAAACAATCTATTATAGATCAATTGATTTTGAACCAAATGTGTAGTTTATATTTTAAAATATAAAACAACAGCCAAATTAATTAATTTTAAACAAAACTGAGTACCGTATCTCAAACCTCTAATTTGCTTTATTTTTAAAATTCAGTCTCCCAAACCCCAGATTTCCAAAATGCGGAGACACTTTTAAAAGGGTCTGGGATGTTTCCCATGACATTTTTAGCTCCGGCTAGACGGAGCTCAAGGTGCATTCGTGTGATTAATTAATTACTTAATGGACCTTTTTTGGTCCTGGTTGCAGTGGCGAGGCTCATTACAGTATTTTTTTCTTGATAACCAACAAACATATTTCACTTTTACGAAACAACGGCGCTGCTGACTCGTCCATGTACACGCTTACATAGGAGTAGTGTTTCTAAAGGATATAACGGACAGTTAGGAAATGCTACAAAAAAAAGCAATCTACAACGATACCACTACTACTCGTGATAATTTAATAATTAATTAATTATATGTATCTTTTTTGGTCCTGGTTAGAAAAGTGGTGAGGCTGATTATAGTATTTTATTTTTTTTTCTTGATAGCCTTTGCACAGAGTGGGATTCGAACCCACAAACATATTTCACTTTCAGTTATGAAACAACGGCGCTGCTGACTCGTCCATGTACACGCTTACATAGGAGTAGTGTTTCTAAAGGATATAATGGACAGTCATGAAATGCTCATCCACTAGTCCAAGAAAACATTCTTTTTAAATAAATCCACGACACTCAGAGAAAATACACACGGATTAACACAAGGGGTCATTTAGGAGGCTGGCACAAAGCAGGAGCTCTTCGAGATACGAGTACTTGTTTAAAAAAAAATAGATACGCTTACAAGGTTCACAGATAATTAATTGCAAAGACAAGTTTTTTTAAGTGCAAATAAATATTCCCCAATTCAAAGGGGGAGGGAGTAACCACCCCACCCACTTTGGATCCGCACCTGAAATAATAAACAATGTGTTAAAACAACTTCTAGCGGAGTGATCTTGGTGTATGCATTTTTGTTTTATACATGCTATTTATAGTTTTTATATATTTGATACGGATGGTTTATTATTTGAAATTCGGGTATATAATAAATAATCTATTACGTTTCGCAGAATATGTTAGGTTTTCATTGGGCAAGAATGCTAGCGTTACTAACAAACTATCGGTCCAATCTAATTAAGTTGTGTAACATTACGTTGTTAGAATTGTAAGCGATAAAGATAAAGATACTACATAGCATTTAAGATATGATGCTTGAAATCAAGGAAACATGAAATATGCTTTCGAAATTAAGGCAAACACGACTCCCAAAACAATTCTACATACAATTTAAACTTCTTCAAATAATTTATAACAGCATATTTCATATTTAAATATCATTTCTTTTAATTCTATGTATATAATTTTACGTTATTGCTACAAAATAATTTAATATTATTTTGATAGAGTGTTAATTTATTTAAGCATGGCATATCATTTTTTTATCTAAAATTTAAATTGCATTATAATGGCTTGTCTCAGATATCTTTACTGTATTTTTGCGTCTTCTTTTGTATTGTTGTGTTTCTTCTTATTTTGTTTTTTTTCCTTGTTATATTTATTTCTAGGGCTGCCAGGAGCGTTTCCCAAAGCCGTATGGGCGTGATTTGCGGTTTTTATTTTACCAAGCAAAAAAAAGGTGGTTATTAGGCCGTTTTGCGTCTTCCATACCTTTTTATTCTCTTTTTGAGGTGGCCTAAATTTCAGATACGGCACCTCTAATGGGTGGGGGTAGGTGCGCAACTACATAAAATTAATTGTCTACATAAAACGGCTGACCCATCTACCTTGTTCTATTGGGTTTACTAGTTTTGTTTCTGTAATTTTTTAAGAAAACGAGTAATAGTGATGTTGATGTAATTATTGAATTTTAATTAGATTGTTATGGAATAATAAAAATTGCTAACTCTTGCCAAAACAGTTGGGTTGAACTGACATTACTAGCATCCTCATCCTATTTTTATCACGGGAATAGTGATACGTATTACATGTATCATGCGTGGGATATACTATATGATTCACTGGAGGCTATGTTCAGAAAATAGACGCTATGGGATTAAAAAATAAAGTATATTTTGTATGTTCCTGGATTACAATGCAATCGGCCATTGTAAGACATACCTACAATGAGATTATGCACATAATGACATTGTAGGTATGGTGTTGTTATAATTATGTATTTATTTATTATTAAACTTTATAATATACAACCTTTGCTGTCGTTTTCGTATCATGTAAATGCATAAAATAAGTATTTGTAATCAGATATACAGAGTATCATCATGAATCATATTTCAGAATTGTGAAGTTTGACAACAGGAAGATGTAGATTTCCAAATTATAGAAAACAATGATTGTATTACTTAGTCTAACTGTATAAATGACAGATAACTTATAAGTATCGTCAGTGAGAAGTGCGTGTACAGAGGGGGGGGGGCGTAAAAATATGCAAAATGCGTGTCTAAAGGCCGCCGCACACATAAGCCAACGGCGCGCGCCAACAGTCACTCGTGCCGCCACTGCACGCCAATAGCTTACGTGTGCGGTGAATTTACGTGCGCCAACGGCGCAGCGCAAGGTTTTCAACATGTTTGATACTTAACAGCTACTCGTGCCAACGGCGCACCGTGTGCGGGGGTCGTAAGCTTTACCCTTTCGCCGTTTATATGGCAACAGGCCCACGCTGCTAATTGTATGCGCGCGTTAATTTACAACATTAAATCTGCGCACAGGCAATTAAAGTATGAACGCGTTCAGCGTGGCGTGCAGCGGCGGCACGAGTGACTGTTGGCGCGCGCCATTGGCTTACGTGTGCGGCGGCCTTAAAGCTTGTTACTACGCGCGCATTTCAGTACGCGCGAATACTAATTGTGTGCCATGCCTAGGCCTACATCATTACGTGGTGTCACCGACGGGGTAATGATACATCTCCAAAACGTGGTACATGAGGACGTATGCGACACAGCAAATAATTTGGTCTTCCAATCGCGAATCCGAATTTTCAAATTGTGGGTTCAAATCTGAGGCCTGTCCCTTGTTATGTCCTTGAGCAAGGCACTTCATCTACAATGGTTTTTCTCCACCTACCTGTAAGTATATTTTTACTAGGAGGTTCGAATGCATGCACTGTACACACAAATTGCAATTCTTTATTAATTAATCAAAACATAATTGATAAAAGTAACATTACAATACATGATAAAACAGAAGTAAACAAATAAAACACACAAATAAGTATTGACTCCCCATGGCACAGTTAAAACACGATATACAATCCTTTCTCCTAATGAAGTTCATAAAATTACTTACCGGAAGAAGATTATGAAGATCACATGCGCCAAAATGAATTTATCATGGTTGTAATATAAAATTCCTGGAAATTTGTTTTGTGGCCGTCCAACCACGCATCGTTTGTAATGTGTCCTAAAATGTGTGTACAACATTTAAAAGCTCAACGCGTTGCTTAAAACAATGGTTTCTAACGGTTTCTAACAATGGTTTCTAACGTTTCGTTAATAGGTTAACAATATAATAATATTGTTACCAAAACATTACTAACTTCATAATTGTTAAATTATCAAAAAAAAAATATTTTGAACACTAAAATAGAAATATTTTCTATTTGTACGTACAACTTTCAAAAAACCTAAAGAATTTCCTGGAGAAAATTGAGTTCCGAAAGAAAATTTAATACATTTTTGGAGCTTGAAAGATGCGCCAAAATTTCAGGACATTTCTTAAAATACGTCGTGACGGGATATTATCCCACATTTTGAATTAATATTTCTACATACAGTACAGTATGTCAACAAGAGATATTTCACGGTTAGTAACCGAGACAACATATTTTGATTCAAAACTGTTGGTACATTGTGCGTAGGCTGGTCTCTCAATTAATAACTTTCATTCCTGAGATAACATAACCGATGACGAAATATTTAATCAAAATACAATGGCTTGTACTATTATCTTTTCTTGGTGTATGCTGCATTAACATTCATCAGAAATTAATCAGTGGGTCTTTCAGTTTTGATATGCAGATAATAATTGCCTTCTCATTGGAATTATTACTGACGTATAATATTCATTTTTCAGGGTACAATTGACATCTATAAACGAGGAATACGGTTGCAAACATGATCAATGGTAAATTAATGAGAATAAAACTGTTTGCTACTACGATTCACTAATACAACTAGTGATTGATTTTTAAATAGTATATCATGACCAGAGAGGAAACAGAGGAACGGAGAACAAAGTGAAAAATTACTCCTTTTATTTTTCAAAAAGTCTAGTCAATATTGCGGCATTCAATTTTTATGCCGTTTTCAAAAACTTTGATTCTATATTGAGGGCGTACTTTAAAATAAGTATGTAAAGAATGGTAAAGAAAGGAGTACTATGATCATCCAGAATCAATACTGTATTGCAAGCGCTATACCTGGTGCATTATTTGTTGGAAAAATTAACACCCACGTTCATTAGTTTAATGTATCGATACGTGGGTATGTTGATGGTGTCTCGAGCATAATAAAAATGCATGAAAACGTGAAGCAAATTATATCTGCCCATAATATAAATGTAGCCCTACATGATGAAATAAATCTGTCACAACGTATAGAACAAATTCAAAGCATATGTGATAGAAGTTTTTTATCGGTTTTGTGCATTTATGTACTCACAAACCATCTAATGAAATCATCGTCCCACCAAACTAGTTGACTACCAAGCGTAGAAAGGCGAAGGCAACGAAACTTGGCCACTGTGTTATTATAGAAGCTTAAAAGTGCCAACCATGTTCCGATGAGATAATATTATTTCTCATCAATCATCATGTATACATAAATTTAGAAAAGGTGATTAGACGAGATCTCGGTTCTCAATATGGCTAATCTTTTAGCAAAGATCATTATAAAGAGATCCTGAAACCATCATAAGGATCTAGTCACCTAACCATGTCTTCTACATGATGTAGGCCTAAAGGCCTACATGACGAGATCCGTGTTATGGTAATCTAATTCCCTATTCTTAAGGATAGATATGAGATCTCATCATCCAATCATCTTTGTTAAAAGACGCAGACATGACGAGATCTAATGGCGACGCCAGTACCGGTCGGGGGAAAGCAAAATAAAAATATTTTATAATAGCCCCTAAAAATAGGAAATAGACATAAAGATGGGCCAAAAACGGGGAAATGACCTCTTTTTTCCCTTTTTTTTTGCTCATCTAAACCAAACCGCTAACCACGCTCACCCGGACTTCCCGAGTTGCCCCCCCCCCCCCTGTCGGAGACCACATCCCCGTCGGGCAAATCTTGGCGCCACCACTGACGAGATCTGAGATTTTGTCATCTAATCATCTCTTCTAATGTACACAATATAAGAAGTATTAACTCACCATCTAAACATCTGGGTGGCACTTTTAAGCTTCGATATTTTATGGCAAATGTTGGCTGTAAAAGTACGGTAATGATTTGGAAGCACGATAGTCACAGATTGCAGTGTAGCAATATCCTTCTCTTCTTCTTGTTGCTCCCACTTAGAGGTAGGGTCGCTGAGGCAGACACTATCCTTCTCCAGCTTGCTCTGTCATTGACCTCCGATACATTTCATGTCACTTTTCACACGGTTTAACCAGTCTCCCTCTTCTCCTTTCTCCCGGTGATTTCATACCCAGCATGCACCTTCCCACGTCACTTGGGTCTTTCCTCTACACACGGCCAAACCACATGAGGCGGGACTTTCTATCCAACACACAGATGTTCTATACCTGTTGCCTCGCCCTGATACCATCGTTTCATGGTCTCTCCTGGTATATACACATGCCCAGGACGGTAACACTGCAATCTGTGACTATCGTGCTTCCAAATCATTACCGTACATCTACACATTTTCATCTCTGCTACTTTCAGTTTTCTTTTAAAACGTCTGGTCAGAGGTAGTGTTTTCATAGAATCATTGTAAGTTGCACAACCATTTTATAGATTTTTCTTTTTACTCTTGGTGGTATTCTTTTATCGCACAAAATACCGGACACATTTTTTTCAGTTTATTCCGTCCTCTCTGTGTGACCCATTTATGTCGAAATTTACTTCTCCATCACTTTGCAGGGTGCATCCAAGGTATTTGAACGTTGTGATCTCTGGTAGCCGCCGGAATTACATCTCAAACCTTCCTCTAACTCCATTTGGACACATACTTTAATTCTTTTTCTCCAGAGCTTCTCTCCATTTCTCAAGTTTAGACTCCACTCCTTCAATCTCTTGTGTAACTAAAACAACGTCATCAGCAAACATTATTTTTCATGGGATTGTTTCCTAATACAGTAAGGGCATATATGATGATTGTAAAGAGAAATGGACTGAGAACAGAGCCTTAGTAAGTTCAACTTTAAATTTGAAGGGCTCACTGGTACCTGCTGAACATTTCAGTACCGTTCCACATTGGTACATGTTCTTCACCACTCGGATGTATCTTTCTGTAGAGCTGTCATTTGCTGCGCATGCATCAATACAGCTCTTCAACTGTACTCTGTCATAGACCTTCTCCATGTCAATGAATACTACTCCACACAGCTCTTTATGTCCTCCTGAAATTGTCTAAGTGCAAAAATGACATCTGTTGGTGACCTCCCTTCCATAAATTCAAACTGTTCATCAGTGATGTTTACTATTTGTCTCAGTCGATACTCGACCACTCTTTCATAGAACTTCATACTATGACACATTAGCTTGATACCTCTATAGTTTCCGCAACTCAAGTAGACTTGCTCCAAGTCTGTATATTATATTTTCAATTTTTTAATAAAGTGCGCCACCAACGGATGATAAAGTTTT
>JAOTQE010092727.1:0-11932 GCA_025631205.1 Nesometra sesokonis
GCAGTATCGCATCACTGTTATAAAATCAATGCGCCAACCGTATTACTGCAAAATGAATGCGCATACATTACAAATATGAAAGGAAAAACAATCATTTTAAAATAATAAAATTAGTAAAAAAAAAAATTGTAAAAAAATCGGGATTTTTGCAAAAGTGATGCGCGCGGGGGTGATAAACTAATAATTTTTTTTATGGGGCCTTAGTGTATGTCGCCCTCAGTCTCATTTTCAAGGCATCTCAGACGTTGAGTGGTACATGCTTAACTTTTTTAACTTTTTTTCTGATATTTCAGATGATGTAACACATAAATATAAAAATAAATCGAAGACTGCGTGTATTTATTCATAAGCCAATGTTTTCCTTTACTCAACCACACCATTTGTCACAGTAGGCCTAGGACTACACTCATAAAATGAAAGCATTTTTTATATTACGTTATGTCACTGTACTGTAGTTGTATGCAATTGTATAGTATAAATAAATAGGCAACGATCGAAACTGCCGTTTGAGATCGCCGATTTTGGGATTCGATCGACAGGAAAACATGCTTAAATTGGGAGTAATAACATGAACAAGGGGCGAAGGGCGAGTTAGCAAAGAGGCGAGTCGACAAAAAGGCGAGTGACCTAAGGGGCGAGTTTGTAAGGGGCGAGTTGGCAAGGGGCGAGTCGGCGAAGGGGTAACTTGTCTGGTTTCCCTTACTCCTACCTATATCTAGGCCTAGCCTAGTCATAGACTAACGTACTGTCTATTCTTAATAGGGGCTGTCCATAAATTATGTAATACTATTTTTGACAATTTCAAGCTTTGTAAATAATAGATTAAAATGAGGATCTACCACCAGCAGGCCCTATATTCATTTAAACTAAAGGAAGCAACCAAAGTAATGTGGTATCGCTGACCCTGTACAGACGTTCCAACCTCTGAGGTCTAAAATTCGGGGGATTTTTTCAATCTGAAGTCTAAAATTCGGGGGATTTTTCAAAGTGCGCCCTCTATCTTAAAATACTACCCCTTATACTGCGTTTTATGACGGAAGGGCCGAAAAAAAAACAGGCCAAAGGTTTTAACTAGCATCAATTTAATTTAATTGATTTAAAAGTACTCTATTTATTGATTAAATATTATTCTAAACCAAATTATGGTACCTGAACATGTTTAAATTTTAACAGAAAATCGGGAGATTGCTTTAAAAAATCGGGAGACTGTTAAAATTTCAGAAGACTCCCGGACAAATCCCAGACAAATTGGGAGGGTTGGAACCTCTGCAAATCAGCAAATATGTTTAAAGATGTTATTGACTTTGAATATCTGCTCACACAAAATACAGTTGAGTCATTGTCAATATATTATTTGAAGATCTAGAGAAAAAAAAACATTTTACTTTTAGGTTTTCCATGCATTTTCCCATAGATATTCAATACATTACAAGTGTTTAATTTTATAACATGATTGAGGAAAAAGAATGTTATGTAACACAAACGTAAAGAACCACCCGCCCCCAGTAACACAAGCAGAAATCTAAAAAAAAATGATTTAAAAGTACTCTATTTATTGATTATGTTATTCTAAACCAAATTATGGTACTAGAACATGTTTAAATTTTAACAGAAAATCGGGAGATTGCTTTAAAAAATTAGGAGACTGTTAAAATTTTGGTAGACTCCCGGACAAATCCCAGACAAATTGGGAGGGTTGGAACCTCTGCCTGTAACTTGGAATATTTTGCCTGTTTGTATCTATCCACAAATTAAATGTTAATTAATAAATTAACTGAAATTCTGAAGTCCATACAGATCAATAGTTCTATTGTAGGCCTAAATTGAAAAACAAATTTCACAACTCAATGTCTTCGTTTGCCACAACCATGTCTCGGTAACCCAGCTGATTTCAACTCTTCAAATATTCCGATGGAATCTTTCCCTTCTCCAACAAGGTTGTACACAAAACACACTTTTTGCCTATCTTAACATAAGCAAATATGTTTAAAGATGTTATTGACTTTGAATAAATGGTCACACAAAATACTGTTGAGTCATTGTCAATATATTATTTGAAGATCTAGAGAAAAAAAACCATTTTACTTTTATGTTTTCCATGCATTTTCCCATAGATATTCAATACATTACAAGTGTTTAATTTTATAACATGATTAAGGAAAATAGAATGTTATGTGACACAAACATAAAGAACCACCCGCCCCCTGTAACACAAGCAGAAATCTTTAAAAAAAATTAAGTGATGAAATTCTTTTTATTTACAGGTGCCAATCAGGTACCCAATGGTCATCATAAGATGGCAGCATTTGAGGAATTAGAAGTTGGAATCTTACACAATCAACAAAGCCAAAGAAATCAGATCCACATAGAGAGACCATACTACACAGAAGAAGAGTTCCAACTGAACTATGAAGAGACAAAATTACATGAGCAAGCATTCAAAGAGGTTGTCAAACGAAAGATAACAAACTGTTCATGTACAAAAGAATCCATCAGGAATTCCGTCGTTTCATTCTTTCCAATCATAACGTGGCTCGGCAATTATGACTTTCGCAATTACATACTTGGTGACATTATTGCAGGTTTTACGGTTGGAGTCTTACGAATTCCACAAGGTAAGGGTTTTAAATACTGTTATAACAAGGTTAATTATTTTGCTATTGTTCATTTGAGTAGCTTTTAATTAAAAATCGACAATACAAATTACAACAAAACAACGTAGTGCTAACTTTTATTTTTTTATGGTCAGTTTAATATTACAGTAAGCAAAAAAGATATAAAATAGGCATGTTAAATACCTGTTGTTTTAAGGCATGCAGCTCTTAACTTTTTTGCTGCGTGGGCTGTGTCACCCGGCCAAACGAATTTCGTTAAATGACATGGACCCAGTACTGTACTACCAGGCCCAAAATAATTCATTCTTTAAAAATAATTCACTATGACCCCGTTTACAGTGCAAAAGCGGGTCAAGCCCGGCCCGAGCCTGGCCTAAATTGCGGTACTCGGCCTCCACATTGTGTGCGTTTACTGTACAGTGGTGGACTCGGCTCGGCCTAAATGTTTAAAACCTTTCAATATTTTGACCCCGTTTACAGTGCAGGGCCGGGCCGAGCCCGGTCGTAGTATCGCAATGGTAATTATTTGGAGGCTCGCAGTGGTCAAAGGGTAGAGGTACGGTACTGGCACGGCACAGGCTTTTTGCAATAATTCCCCAGTTTACATTTAATGTTTAATCGCTACAGTCTGTATACACTGTGAACACTACATCTGCCTGTAAACTGGTTCATCTATTTCTACGCACAAGAAAACAAGAATATTGAAGATGATGGCTACAAATGGTTTTATAAGGATCGCCACTCAAGTCAAGAACAAAATGAAGAAGTTAAGGGGGAGTTTTCGACACCATATTCAATTTGGTATCGTATTTGGTCCAGCTTGGGTTTACAGTGAGAAAAGGCCGGGCCGAGACTACCTCCAGAGGTAGTCCAAATGCGTGGCTGTTTTTGGCACCGCAATTGGCCTTTTGAGCGTTTACAATGACAATTGGGCCAGGCTCGGCCCGGGCTTGGGCCAGCCTCACCCGTCACTGTAAACAGGGTCTAAATGCACCCTCTTCAGTTTCCCTATCAACTTTGAGATATTTACAACATTAAAACAAATATCCTTCAATAATCAGATAAACAACTACTGAACAACATGCATTGAATATCTCTAACTTCATTTCAATCACAAATACCATACTGATACAGTTTCTTTGGACATAAAATCCTGCTTAGATTTCAGTGTTTACTATCAACAACTTGACTTGTTATTTGACCTTGGCATACAGCACAATTGTACTCAAAATACTTTACTTTGTTTTACTGTAAGATTCTCTTAATATTTGACCCATTGAAAAACTGACCATTGAAATTAAAAAACTAAATACAACAGGCACCAACAATTTATGCTGATTGTTTTGGTATAAAACAAATCAAGCATAGCGTAGGAATTTTACATTAATTATGAATTTACATGAATTAAAATAAACCTTTCACATAATTTTTAAAATCACTATTACTGTGTGTTAAAAGTTTAACTCTATTCCTTTGAATAATAAATCCAAATTTTTATAGCTTATTTTATCCACTACTATATTCCTCACCATATTTTTAGACTTAGTTTTGCATGGTCAATGACCTCAAGGTTATGTCATGACCTTTTCAGCCAAATGGCGCTACACCTTCATCTCTTTATAACGGGCTGTACGGATCACTATCTCGGGTTGACCCCTACAGTACAGTTTATAGTCCTTATTCACCAGACGAGGTGTGAGTGGAGAAAATCAAAATAAACTTACCTCATAAGATTTTTCATTTTGTGTCACATCCAACATGTTTTCTTGACACTTACAGGATTAGATCTACACCACGCTTTCTAAACTAGTCATGAGGCTTAGGGAGTGGCATTGGTTTGAACCTAGGACTCGGGGATTGGAAGACAAGCATGCTAATTACCATGCTGCGGCGCCACTCTCAACTTCACACCAATTAAGTCTACTGACTTACAGGCCATGTCAGAAAGTATCCTCCTACAGTAATTTAACAGTTAAGCAGAGTGGATAGATAGAGCAGAGTACATGTAGCTGAAAAAGAATTTCTAATTAACAAAATGTTGAGATGTGACCTTGTGTGTCAAAATGCAGTCACCAAAGAAAAATTAATAGCACTTAATTATAGTACAGTACTGTAATTGGAATAGAAATAGATTATCATTACTACAGTAACTGCAGTAGAATAATTTTGATACGGTCCCTTACAGAGGTGTTTTTTAAGGAAGAATATTAAAAATTAAATATAAAGCTTTTACCAAATTCTGTGTAACACTGTAATTGTACATTCATCACCATAATTCAACTACCTATAAAAGTACACTGCTATTGGGTTTTATAAGGAAAAAGTATTAGAAAATTATCAAAATGAGCCTTTAACATTTTTCATATTAGATTGCTAATAACAATTTAACAACTAAATTAGTAGTGAGTTGCAAGGAAACATTATTACAAAATAAAAAAAAACCTTTCACACATTTTGCATTGTAGATTTGAATAGTCAAAGAGTAGAACCTAAAAAGGTTTCACATGTAATTTTACAAACAGTAACTCTACTAAATTTTCATTTCAACGATTGCGTATGTTGAACATTTTCCATTCTACTTGTACACTTCTTATAGTAAAGGATGGATTTCATAAAGACACTGAATTAAAAAATTATAATACTTTTGACACATTGTTTATAACTGTTAAGGGTGCAGCTACTTGTTCATAGATTTATCCATAGAATGTTAATCCTAGGTTTCCACTTTAAGGTTGACTATAGTAACCTTGTAATTTTTACAAAATTATTCTGCTTTGTAAATTTGTAAATCAACCAGCCAGGGAACAGTGGATATACCACATACTGTAGATAATTCTGAAAAGAACTGTCAGTTTTGCTTTTTAACACTCTTCAAAACAAAAGTTCATTTCACTATTGTGGACTATGACTGAAATATTACATATTTATATTCAATCAAACACTACTGAGTGCTATGGGGTTAGAAATGAGTGTTTTTTTTAAAGGATGCTAACCATTATTGAACTTTTATTTTTGTTTTTGTGGGTCATTGTTTTCTTATATAGGATAGATATTGTTTCCTAATAAAATAGCCTTTGTTTGTCTTAGAGTCTGTTTTTTTTTTGTGCCGCACCTCTAGGCAGATATGAACAAGAGGGACCAGCGATAAGAAACGGATTGCTCAGTAGCATATACTATGAAGGGAAGAGAATTATGAAAATATATAATACAGAGCGCTGCATTAAAAACGAATGTGAATGTGCAGTCAGTTAATGTCACCGAGCGGAGTCTTGCCAAAACATACACTAACTTGAAAATAGCCTTCTCAACAGCTGATTTACATATGAATTAGAGACAGCTATTAACTGAGAGAGTAACCCATGGACAAGTGGTTAAGTCTGCCAGAAATTCAGACTCACTCATGCAGTAGTTCAGAGTTCAAGTGCTGGATCTGACAAACTCATAAAACTTTTATTTTTGTTCCAAAATTCCTGTAATGAGGATTCTTTTTCAGGCTGATGTTTAATTTCTTAGTTTGTCAAAATTTTTTCAGATTTTGAACTCGTAAATTACACGGGGTTGTTACATTTATAAACTATGGTAATGCAGTTTCCAAAAAAAATTGGAGAATCTTTTTATACAAAACTACATTAAACTACGTTTAAAAAACTAAAAGTTTGGTTGCAGCGCTTTTTTGTAAAAAAATTGTCTATCATAGAATGGTAAGTTATTGTAATTAGTGTTTGGGCCACAGCCTATTTATGCAAAATAATTAATTTTGTAATTTAGACTTTGTTGAGAATTATTTGTGACGATGCAAGGTCCATGAGTTAATGCTTATTTTACTGTGATGCATTATGTAAACTTCATCGGCATTGATCAATGTCTTTAATTAAATTCAATCTCTATATACCATGACTTCAGTATGATAAGTACACTGAAGTGTTGGGAAAATTTGTTAATAATATGGGTTGTGTCATTATTACAACCTGAAATCCAATCTGTGTAGTCATGATAAAAATATGTTAGCAGTAAATTATAATTAATTTGTTTTATCTTCAACAACTTTTTCAGGGAAAGTGGAGATGTTTGATAAATTTTGTAAAAATGTTTATGTAAAAAGAGCATGTGAGAAAATATAAGACATTAAGCATACAGTAATTTAAGCTGTGTGTTACTTGGTATAATTATTAAATTATTAATTTTGATTTTATGTAATTGTTGTTTATATTTTTTATTTTATAGTAAATTCTAAAAAAATGTATTTTATTTTTTCCAATTTCTATTGTTTGCATGATATTAAGTTAAAACATTAAAGACGGGCAGGCAATCACATTTTGCTTAGGGAGCAATCCCATGATCCATGCTTCATTCTGTAGTATGCCATATGCAAGCAAAAGTCAATTACTTTAATCACTGATTGATATAATTATTCTAATTATTTAATTGATATAGTATTTGATATTTTTGTTTTGTTACAGGACTGGCTTATGCATTCCTTGCATCTTTACCACCAGTATATGGCTTATATATTAATTTCTTCCCCGTCATTCTGTATGCTTTAATGGGTACTTCAAGGCATATATCAGTTGGTAAGTAGATTATCCAATAAAACATTCACGTCCTTTAGAGTAAAGCCGGGCAGTCACTACATCTTGCAACAGTAGTACGACGGTCACACGACTAAACTGTCGTCCCCTTTGTGTGTGTTGCCAGACACGATTACAGCTTTTTACTCGTTGACTGATGGCATGTTTTTAGTGGTTCAACAGGGAAATCACTATAAATTTTCAGCTGATGAGTAGAAGACTCATTGCGTCTGCCAACCACAGATACAGGGAGCGACGGTTTAATTGAGTGCCCGCCATACGACCGTCGCACGACGCAGTGATTCATGGCTTAACAGAAAAGTTTAACCAAGTGTTTCTTTTAAATAAAATAATATAGTAAAATAATTGTAGTGGCGCTGTAGCTTGGTGGTTGACATGCTTGCCTACCAATCCTGAGGTCCTGGGTTCAATCCTGACCAAGCGCCAGAATTATTCTCACGACAACAACGCCACTGCCTAAGCCTCGTAATGAGTCTTAGTTGATAAGCATGATATAGTATATCCATCCTGTAATTGGCGTTTACGCTGTTGGATGTGAATGAAATAAAATAAAAAAATAAAATAAAATAAAAATATATAAGTACCGATTAAGCCTGTCAACTTTCCCAAAATCAACCACCAAAGAGAGGTATCGTATGGAAAACCCTTACTTTTGTGGCTCTAATATTCCACAATTTCACAATTTGAAACCTTGCACTGTCTTCAATTTCTGCTACAGCATACTTTGAAAAAGAAATTGCACTTTGACCTGTTGGATGTAATGAGTTTTATCTGTTCATAACATTATTTTTGGGTAAAAATAATGATGTCAAATTTAAAAATATAGTACTCATCCATGATAACCATGCTTAGGCCCAATCTACCTACTGTACCTCTATGATTTATCCACCAGGCCACATGCCCTTATATCACCTAAATTTGGGTCATTATATTGATTTCGCAATATAAACTCACCTTCTGTATTGCCGCATAGCATTTGAATCCTCATTAGGTTAAGATTGTTCAATGAAAATTTCTGGAAAAGGGCTGCTTCAAAAAATTGAATATCACAAGAATAATGTGAAACAGATCATATTGGCATGCCAAGTTTTCTTAATCTTCATGTTTGTCATGCTATTGCAAAATTCACAAAAATTAGGGCACATAAAACAAAATGACTTTTACAGTATTCTGCTTTCCAAAGGATCCAATTTGGAAGTTAACTATATCATTTTAGAAAATTTTCTTTATTATGAATAACTTCTCATTGTTAAAATAAAACAATAAATGAATGAATAAGTTTTATCCAAGAGAGACCTCACATATCTTATGATTCTTTTATTCTGTAATTATGTCAATGTTACAAGCAAGTTCTATCGTATCATGTGAGGTCTCACCACAAAATGAGTCTCATGGTAGGAAAATCCAAAATTGAGTTTTTGATACTTTCTAATAGAGCATAATATAAACTGTAATATATATTTTAAATAACAGTCATTGGATTAAGTAGATCCAAAGATATGAGCATTTGAAATTTACATGTATAGAAACATGGTTTTGAGAAAATCACTCATAAAGTTATCGAAAAATAAACATTTTAAAAGACTATAAATCTCAGAAAATCTGCATAAAGGACACTTTCCTGGATGAAAACTGACCTAAAAACTAGTTTTTAATATAATATAAGTACTATAGTACTCATAATTGATTAAAACTAAATTTCTAAAAAATTTGACTTCAGGCCTATTTTGGTTATTATCTCAATTTGATCTCACCTACGATGCGGCTCATTTTTGGTGAGGCCTCACATATAATTAATTTAAATATTTTAATTTTGCAGGTGTTTTTGCAATCGTTAGTATTATGACAGGCATGTCAATAACTGCTGCAGTTAAAATCCGAGAAGAGGAGGCATTGATTACAAATAGTACAATTGATGAAGAAAGGGAGAAGAGTAATGCTGCCATGACCCTCTGCTTCTTAGTTGGTTTTATTCAGGTATTTTTTCTGTTCTGTTCAATTTTTAGACGCAGAAAGCGTCTCTATAAACTTTTCAAAAATGTCTGTCTGTCGGTCTGTCTGTCGATCTTGTCACGCATGTTTGTGACTATTTGCGTTTTGTTCTTTCCATATATAATTTCTGATAACCAGCATCGTATGAGTGTCACTTTAAATATCTACGAGATATTATACAATTAATTAATCGTCAACTGGTAATACATTACATTAAAATTGAATTAAAATATCGTTTTAAACTGTATACAATATATTTTTTGTTTTTGAAGTTATGTAAAAAGCGAATAACGCCTGAGGCAACTACACTTGGCGACTTTCGCCTCAGGCATAGTCACAGAAATTTGAAATTTGCATAGCAGTTGTTAATAAGTATAAAAGCAAGCACAATACAGAACCGATTCATTCGATCACTGATCTTGCTTGTATAGTTTTGGATCAGTAGCCGCACTCTAATCTTTAATCGCCTTGTATAGGCGGTTGTAGAATAGGAATACTAGCCGGTTTTGTTGGCTAAATAAATGTGATGGCATGCAGTGCACGAACAGTTGGTGACACTGACCAGCTACAGCTACTGTGCGCAGCTTTCCGCGTCTTTTTTTCGGATCGACTTCTGTTCTGTTCCATTTTTTATCGCCAATGAAACAACATCATGACAAATGGTGGCCAAGGTATAGCAAATCTAGTCCAGCTTGGCGCCTTTTAACTATCTTAACACCCCTATTCTCCAATCTTTACAAATGTAAAATGATCTTGATAAATAAATAAAATATTATAAAAAAGCAATGGTAAAGGTCAAACTGGAAGGAAACATTTGAAAAAAAGAAGTTTAGAATAAAAAAAATAAATTAATAGAATCATTATCATCATCATTAAAATCATTTATGTTATACCAGAACTTTTTTTGAAAGGTCAAACATCATAATATAATGTAAGTGTCCTCCATGATGATACCAATGTAAAAATATGTTTCTCTTTCTAACCCAGACTATCTCCAAAATTGAATAAAATAAATGGTGATGACAGCAAATGCTTTAAAATGTTGAGAGGTCAAATTGGTGGAATGATTTATAGAGACCCCAGTTGTACACAATTCACACATGATTGGTGATTGGTGTGTGTAGAATATTACTGAGGCCTATAGCTACGTAAATACTGTACTTGATGTAAGGCCAAAACCTAACCAAAACCATGCCTGATAAGTCATGTTTTTTTGGACAATTTAAAGATATAAATTTTTTTCAATTGGAAGAATGCTGTTGACCATTTAAATGTTTTTGCCCAGTTTTGGGAATGGTAAAAAGAGACAAGATAATTAAAAATTATGTGTCTAAAGGGTGGATTTATACTAAATTAAACACATTTGTGAGGTGTCACCACAAAATGAGAATGAATATTGTATAAAAAAGCAAAATTGAGTTATTAATGTATTCTGATAGAAAATATTATAAGCTTTAAATTGGTTTTTGAATCAAGTTCATAGGTTGAGTATAATCAGAGAAAAATAATTTTGAAACAGACGTGTATGAAAACATACTGTGGAAAAATCAAACAAACTGTTGACTTCCTGCAATTTTTTTCATTGTTTTTAAAAAATAACCTTTACAATGTGCAGCTCAAAATATGTTTTGTAAATAAACAAAAGCAAGAATATTTCCAATTATAAAATTTTAGTAATAAATTTGACAAAACAACAGAACTCATTTTCTTAAATTTATAACTTTCTGTCTATTTTTGTAAATATCAAAATTACCTGCCATACAACACAACTCATGTTGTCCTGACACCTCACATTTGTTATATTTTATAATTCCTGTTTATCTGTTTCTTTTCAGTTTATATTGGGGTTTTTCCAGCTAGGTTTCATTAGTGTGTATTTGTCAGACCCAGTTGTCCGCGGGTTTACAACAGGTGCTGCGATGCATGTCTTCACATCTCAATTTCAGCATCTTTTTGGCATTGATGTGGACACTTACTTTGGACCACTTGCATTGCTTAAGGTGGGTACATTTTGTAGGGCATAGTATACAAATATTGACTGGTTGAGAGGCTTTGTTCAAATTATAGCCCAATGTGATCTATAGAACTGTACTATGCCCAGCGAATCTAAGGACATAGTACAGAATACAATAAATATTGGCCAGTTTGACTGGCTTGAGAGGCATGGTATAAATGTTAGCCAAGGTGATCTAGAGACAGTACTATGTTCTGGGATGAAGTCTAGGGACATAGTACAAAATACAATAAATATTGGCCAGTATTGACTGGCTTGAGAGGCATGGTATAAATTTTAGCCCAAGGTGATCTAAAAACTGTACTATGTCCTGAGATGAAGTCTAGGTTCATAGTACAAAATACAATAAATATTGGACATATACTGAGGGCTGTATGAAAATATTCACTGGTTGAGAGGCATGGTTCAAATTATAGCCCACGGTTTTTTGGAGACCATACTTTGTCCAGAGATGAAGTCTAGAGACATAGAAATATTGAACATATACTGAAAACTGTAGTATGGAAGTGTTGACTGGCTTGAGAGGCTTGGTATAAATTTTAGCCAAGGTGATCTATGAACTGTAATATGTCCTGAGACGAAGTCTAGGGACTTGGCTGAGACCATACTTTGTCCAGAGATGAAGTCTAGAGACATAGTACAAATAAATATTGAACATATACTGAAAACTGTAGTATGGAAGTGTTGACTGGCTTGAGAGGCTTGGTATAAATTTTAGCCAA
>JAOTQE010092749.1:0-14579 GCA_025631205.1 Nesometra sesokonis
GATAAGTTATTTTCCCAAATGCAAAAATCTCAAAATCGAAAAAAATCAAGTTACGTTGTTTTGCCACGGAACGGCCGGAATGTTCACAATATTGAGTTCCTAATTTTTTAAGTTTTTATTTTTTACAATTGTGTACAAAGTTCATTATTTTGGGGAACTCTTAAATCTATTTTTTTTTTTAAGTCAATTGGCTGAAAGTAAATCAATTTGTTTTAGCTATTTGGACCTGTAGCTACTTTTTATTGTTTTTATAATAGGAACTATTTGTGGTTTAAGTCTTAGCCAAAATGGCTAACGTAGGTATTTTATGGTTAGCCAATTTCCAAATGGTTTAGACGATGTGTAATTGGTGAATTGCACCCCAAACTGACCTTCATACCTTCCCATACTAATTTAGTTCACATAATATTTTGTTCCTGTGGTATATGACTTGTTCTAGAGCGGTGTATCAGATTGTAAAGTTCATTATCACAAAAAACTAACATCCAAACCTCCCTATACTTTTTAGTATTACTGTTTTTAAGGGCATTTTTTTCTGGACTACTGTATGTTCACATAACAGTTTGTTCCTGTGGCATATTCTACAGTGGTGTACTATATGAGATTGTAAGTTCATTAACACCTGACCTCCACTCCCACCCATCATATTTTGTGCTTGAGTTTACTGAAAATAAGTAACTGTACTGTATGTTCAATCTCAATTTCAATGCTTTCAGATTGTCATGTTCTATGGTATACAAAACAATACAGAAGTTAAGTTTGAATACAGTGGAGTACATAGCAATACAGAAATTAACATTGATAATGGCATTTTGAATACAGTTTATTGTTTTTTAGCCATTTTGTCTTTCAAAAAAGTGATCCGTCCAATGTCGCCAAAAGTAATCAAACTGAAGCTATAAATATAAAAGCATCAACAAATTATTACCCTCGCCCCACTGTTTTGTGATGAATTTGTTAATACTATTAAGACAAAAAGTTGACATTATGTTCCCCATCCAGAACAAACATAGCTATAGAACTTAACTACTTGAATTAATATTATTTAGTTTTATACTACAGTATCATAAATGTACATTATGTGAGGATAGATCTTTTTGGGATTTGTAGGGGCAAGGCCTGCTTGTCTGAAACAGGACATTCAGAGGCAATTTTGTAAGGCTCACTGTGGCAGAAGTGGCCTTAATAATGATGGTCACTTTTTTGACCATCATTGGCCAAGGAACTGAGGTTAATTTAGAGGTCACCTGATGCAAATGCTTTGTGGGTTAACTTTGTTCCCTGTTTATTGGTCCTTTCCAACACATTCATTCTACACTCTATTTCGTAAATTTTGTGTCGCGTCCAATACAGCGAGTTTTCTTGTCACAGAGTAAGGTCTATGACGTGCTTTCTAAACCATAATCTTAATATTGTGACCAGGCAAGAATATAAGCAAGGATGATGGCAAAGGCAGGCCTCAAATTTAGGCTTTGTAGTGGCAACGCCATTTTTGGCTTGATTTTAATTTTTACAACAGGGCAAATGGGGCCATTTTGTACAAATTGTATTCTTATGTATTACTGAAAATAAGGGGAAATAATGCCGATGTGGCCTTTAAGATGGTCAAATTTTTAACGCACCGAGGCCAAACAAGAGGGCACTGGAGGAAAATGGCCTTGGTGTCTTCAGGGGTGTATCCAGGATTTGGCGAAGAGGGGGGGGGGTGCTCGACCTGGCTTGGATTCTGAGAAGCAAAAATTCTCCACTGGAGGGCGTTGGGTGCTCATTTCCGCTGAAGGGAGGTGCTCGAGGTCCAGATTTTCAAATTTCTTTCCTAATTTTACTGTTTTTTGCATCCGAAGGGGGTGCTCAAGCACCTCATCATCCCCCCCCCCCCCTTAAATACGCCACTGGTCTTGGTTAAATTCGAGCCCTTTAAAGGCAAGTATTGAACTACTGTGGAATCTTCTCAAACAGAAATCCAATTACGTACCACTGTACGATCCCAGTCTCTATCATGAGATAATCAATAGTAATAATTGTGACATTTAATAAACATTTCATTTTGACATTTCAATTGATTCAGCTCTCCGCTGGGATTCAGACATCGGATTTATAGTACTGCATGTGTAGTGCTGCATGTATGTGTTACTCTCATCATTTTTATTGATATTATTTAATTAATATCTATTTTTAATGGAGTTGGCTCTACTGTTATTGGTATTAATTGATTTTTTTTTGCTAGTACGGTATAACAAAGCAAAATACTGCATTTTATTTAACTATATTTTATAATACTTAAATATTGTAAAATAATACTTTAAATTGTTCAAAATAAGTTTTCAGATCATGCAAAAAAAAAACAGAATGCAGTAAAGACCATATACATAGATAGGGCCAAGGCCTAGATAACTGAGAACTTCAGTTCATTTTTGTTAAAATTTTTAATTTCATTCATCATTTACATTATGATCTATTATTGCTCTCATAATTTGGATATTTGATGTCAAAATGTAGTTTTAGACAAAGGTTAATTGTTTTGTTCATTCGTTCTTCAATTGCAAAATAGCAAGTGTCGAGAACCACAGGCTAATATCAAGTGCGGTCACAGTTGATTGTTTGTTGTCCTAGAGTATTTCCGTGCTGCAGATGCGAAAGCTCTGTATTAAGTCTACAGTACTTTCTACAGTAATCCAGTGCCATCGTTTTCTATGGTGACTGCATTGACACAAGCTCTCATCTTGACATTTTGTTTTAAATTCTGCAGTAACTGCAGCAGGATAATATTAACATGGTCCCTAAGCCAACGATAAATAAATTAATGAAGCTGACCGTGAATGAAGCACTCCACAACATTTGAGCATTTGAGGAGACTAGTACAACATGATACAAATTTAATGCATTTTTAAACCGGCATGCTGTATTAAACAACCTCTCCATTAACAATCAATCCATAGGTTGTCTGCGGATTATGTTAAAATTCCAGCAAATCCCAATTCACTTATTTGGTATGAAACATTACAATGATACAATTTAATGTCCATATATGGAATGATTTTAAACAATATAAAATTTAATGTCCAAATGGAATGATGAATAATTTAAAAGTTCATATGTGAGGTCTCACCACAAAATGAGTTGCATCGTAGGTGAGATCAAATTGAGATAATCACCAAAATAGGTCTGAAGTCAGATTTTTGAGAAATTTAGTTTAATTAATTATGAGTACTATGGTACTTATATTTCATTATAATGTACTTTTTAGGTCAGATTTTATACCAGAAAGTGTCTTCCATGCAGATTTTTTGGGATTTGTGTTCTTTTAATTGTTTATTTTTAGATTGCTTTATTTGCGATTTTCTCAAAACCGTAATTCCATACATGAAAATTTCAAATGATCATATCTTGGGATCTACAGTACTTATCCAATTAACATCATTTAAAGTGTAGATTGCAGCTTATATTATGGTCTATTAGATGGTACCAATAACTCAATTTTGGATTTTCCTACCATGAGACTCATTTTTTGGTGAGACCTCATATATACCTTCTCTTCCAAAATCAAATGTGATTTTTTTTTCATACTTTAATTTACATTCAACAGTTTAAATGCCAATTGCAGGATGGATATCATGCTTATAAACTAAGACTCATCACTGTGCTTAGGCAGTGGCATTCTTTATCATGAGATTAATTTTAGTGCTTTGTCAGGATTGAACCTTGAACCTCGGGATTGCTAGGCAAGCATGTTAACCACCCAGCTACAATACCGCTACCAGTAATACAAATTAAATGAGGCTAGTCGTGGCAAAACCACCAAGTTTTTGCACAGGAAGTTTTGTGTGTGACGTTTTATTTCAGGTCACAGCTCATGCGTAATTGCCTGACAGCCTGAGGAATGTCATTCACTGTGTTGGTTGGGGAAGTTTACCCGACTCGCGTTGTTCGCATTGGACTTTCCTGCTCAGTAAAACTAACCTGGTCAGTTTTCCTGGGCAAGCGGGACTCGGTTAAATTAACCGCGCGGCTTGGGTAAGTTTCCTCTCAGGTAAACTTCCTATGCTGTTCGCACTGGACTAATTATGGTAAAACTAGCCAACGTGTAGGTTAGTTTTACCAAAAAAAGTCCAGTGCGATTGTGGCTTAAGATGCCATTGAGGCCAGTTATATGCATAAATAATATAGCAATACTGTACTTTACACTATGCTCACTCTAGGGTCAATTTTTTCCTAACCAAAAAGGTTAGAAGTTGATAATTTTTTAGCCAAATTATAAATTTCTTAGCCAGATTTTAAAAAATGAAGAAAACCGATAAATTGCCACAAAATGGACAGTTTGTTTCATTCATTTTCATTTAGCCAATTGGCGAAGGAGATCATTTTTATTTTAGCCATGATAATTCTAGTAATTTAATAATAAAATATTGTTGTCTCCTTAAAAAAGGAATAACGTTAAATTGTGAGAATACAATAGAGTGGATGAGGAGAAGCAATCTTTACAAATAGGTTTGAAAAGAAGTTCAAAATGGATTATTTTTAAAATTAATTTTAATATGTAAAGCCCTTTACATTGACTGGCAATGTATTCTTTTAAAAATATCTATTAAAAATTAATACCATTTTTAGATACTTGGAAGTGAGCAATTAATATTAGGTTTCCAGTGAAGTGTATCTTCTGTCAAAATAATTTAATAAGCATGAACTAATTATTAATAAGTATTCTAAGGTTACTGTAATATTTATATCGTTTTTATCCTTCAAATTGATGCAAGTTTTTTCCATTTAATGGCCCAATATCTTAGAGATGTTCAGATTATTATAATTTACAGTATGTTCCGATTATCGTCGTCGTCGGCCTCCTTCCGTTTTGCGAGACGATAGCTGCACATGGAGAGTTAAGTTTGGGTGTTACATTTCTTGACATGGCTAAACAGTCCGATGCATGAATGGCAGTCCCTATTGCATACAGGGCAGATAAAGACAGAGACATAAGAGTTAGTGGATCCTGCCTTGCATTTGGCTCTCTTCTGCCTAAAGAGGTTCCTACATTGCTACTCGATCCCAGCCAGAACTGCGTTCTTCCATGCTCTGCGATCCTCAGCAAGGTTTTCCCAAGACTCGGCTTGTATTCCTGTTGTTTTCATGTCACGTTTACAAGTGTCTTTAAAGCGGAGGACACGGCGGTCACGGGACCGTGATCCAGTTGCAAGCTCGCCATAAAGCAGGTCCTTTGGGATGCGGCCCGTCATCCATACTTTGTACATGGTCGAGCCACCTCAAACGGTGCTGGCACAGCATTGTAAATATAGATGGTAGGTTGGCTTTCTCAAGCACCTCGGTATTGGGAATATGATCATGCCAATGAATGATGAGGATGCGTCGTAGGAAGCAGAGATGAAAGCTGTTCAGTCTTCCCCCTTGGGCAGCATATGTTCCGATTATAAGACCTAAAAATAAAGCTGGATTGCCCAAATATTTTGAAAATTAGAATTTTTAAAAAAAATTTTCATATTCTGATATTTTTTCAAGTTTATTAATATTTTCACTCAACAAAAATGACATACTTACAACACATTAACATTCTGTTAAATTGTAAATAAGATTTTTTTGTTTTCAATGTAACAAAATACTGTATTTAAGAAGAAAATGAATGAAATTGTTGAGTGGGAGGACACAATAAGGAGGAAACACTTTAAGCATGTGCCTCCATTTTATGGTATCTTGGGATACCATAAAATTATCTAAAAATTATAAAAAATACATTTAAATCAGTTATTTAATTATACCAAAATTTAAATTATAAAGTAAATAAAGTAGAATTAAATTGAAAATATACAGATGCCTACTAAAAAAGTTTTTTTGCAACCGTCTGACCTAAATTTTTAAAATTACCATATTTAGGAAGCATTAGATTTTTTAGACCTCAGGGATGATACCAGAATTGTGAGTTGGTGGAATGGGTTAAACACTGATTTTCATTTTGACAAGCAAAAAACAACAAAAATTTCATTTCAACATTTTGATTAGCAATAATTGCTAATAATTTTATAGGTATAATAATTTTATATGTTTAAAATTGTGTAGCAAATGCTCATTTTTATGTAACGTTTTGCTACGCTACACTGGCGAAAATGTTCCCTGGTTTAACCCCTAATTGTAAACTAACAACCCCAGCCCCCAACCCTTAAATCTGCCCTTAGGCCTAATAAATTGGTTTATGTGTTTCAATGAGATGTAAAATGTATAATTTTAACATCAGTAGTCCAGTGCTTGCAGAATTGGTTGCTCGAGGGCCTAAGTCAACCAAAAATTTATATTAGGCAACCAAAAATTATTAGGTGTCCTGACGGGCAACTAGGTCTTGGCTCATGCTAACCAATCATCAAGTCACCATTCCCCCTCCAAAAAATGTATAAGCTTCTTACAGGCCTGGCGAAAAGGAACAGCTGGTTAATGTAGCAATATTACAACAGTCAATTACAACTAAAACTTTTTGATAAATTGTAATAGGGTAATAATAATATAATATGTGACATTTATATAGCACTTATTGGCAAGGCCTCTAAGCGCTTCACAATTATTACCCCCAGTCATTGGGACAAACACCTATGGAACACAATCCATTCCAAAATGTTGCAGCCGTAATCAGCGCATATGGCATTTGTACCTCCCAGGTACCCACTTATACTCCTGGGTGGAGAAAGGCAACGTGGATAAAGTGTCTTGCCTAGGAACACAAACAGTCGACTAGAGTGAGTCTCGAACCACCGACCTCGTGATTGGAAGCCCGAAATGCCACCGCTGCGCCAACTGCTTCCACATAAAATAAAATTGTAAGGCAACCATAAAAAAAACTGTTGGGGCAACCATATTTTAACCATATTTTAGACCTTTGTAATCCAAAGGGCAACCAAATATATAAATATTCTGTGAGGCCTGTAGTCGTGTCCAAAAATTGTCTACAGTCATGTTTAGTACCATCTTTCATAGTACTTTAATAATGCCTTTTATCTTTCAAATTGCTTGAGGTTGTTGCCATGTAATGGCTGGATACTTTGCAGATGTTCCGATTGTTATAAATTGATTTATTAATGTATTTTGAATAGTATTATTTTATGTCTTTTTCTAACAATACTTTTGTTCAATTTTGACTTATATTATGTACAACCAAGTCATACAATACTGTATGTTTATCGATGTCTTCACACTGATATTAGTTAATTCTAAATCCTTGTTTTTGATGACCTTTTCGCAATGACTTTTATATAGCCGAGGCGAAGAAAATGTAGGCCTGTTATTTTTGTGTCATTACGGAGGCTTGAAAGGGACAAAGTTACGATATAATATTGAATTATTATATAATATTGAATGCCTTTGAAGGAGATACTGAAAAATATTGTTCGAGCTGTGGCAAAATATTGAACGAGTTGAAGACAAGTTCAATATTTATAATAACCATGGTAATAATTGAATAATTACACAGTTATTATACAACCAATCGGTAGGATGGGCTCAGATGATTCTGAATGATCCCGAGAACAAATTTCAGTACATACACAGAAACTTGTAGTACCATAGTTAGGCATGACACGCGCACATCGTGTGCCACCTTGAGGGCGTCCTTGAAGTCTCAGTGATTTTTGTATCTATTCACACTAGCTCCACTATTATGCTACCCATGCCTTTTCGTGATGGAACAACCGTCCTAGATTTATACATTACAACGAGCAGCAAAAAGATATTTAATATCTCATGTGATATTTAAGTCATGTCCAATAAACTGATTATCTTACGAGAGGCTACTTATAATATAGCATATGTTATGGAATCTTTCTGTAGGCATACGGTTTCTGCCATCCGGGTTGACCGCAGCATGACGGATGGCGATCCACCTTCATTAGCATAGTGTTTTTAAGTGCTATGTAATGGAATTGATAATTGACTGCTTAGTCTGTTGGGTATCTCAACATTTTATATTTGGACACTAGTGTTTACCATTGTCTTTTAACTAATTATCATTTACAGCATTGTCATCGTCACCTCCTTCAGTAGCTATGTTTTTAAGTACCTTTTTATGTTTGACGAGATGGCAATTTAAGTCAGACTTTCACATGTTAAGTACTAATAGTCTACATGAATAATGAGGGCATTACAAATAAGTTGTTAAAGTTGCATTTTCCCTCAAAAATTCCAAAAAATATAACAGGTTTTATACCTGTACCTACAGTAGTACCCTGACAAAGATGCTTGACGCTTTTAAAGTCGTGGCCGCAATAATAACAAAAACAGCTCGTTATTACCATGTTGGGTGTCACGTTTAGACCCCCATAGTAACATCCAAGCCGACCTCACTTTGAGAGCGATGCAAGGAAGTCTAGCCTAGTCATATGGTGCAGTTTGGTAATTAAATGCTTAAAAATAGTTACAAAAGGAAAAATACAGAATTCTTCAACTATCAGGGACGTATGATGTTGTAGGCAACTCATGATGAAGGTTTGAAACAATTTTGATTATTTTTGACGGGTGGTACAAAACTGCATTAGCGCAATGCTTTTCAAGTGCGCCCTGCATACAGAGTGTATAAAAACACAACTAGAAGGTACAATGTGGTTTTTATTGTTTGTCAGTGTAATTTGTGTATTTTATGTTTTGGGTAAATTGTTCACAGTAGGCACCTGTTATTATATTTTATGTAATTTGACCTACCTCTATTTAGAATCCTATAGTTCAATTTTGGATAATTTGTTACAATTTTTGGTTGAATGTTAATGTACTTTAGGCAAAGATTAGGGTGATATGAATGTAAAAAAAATAACTTGACCCTGATTTTTAAAAATTTTAAGTACAGCATTGAAAACAAATACCTTTGTAGGCCTTATCATAAAAAGTGATCAAACAATAGTACCTGTATCAGGTGAATTGAAGGCGGTTATCGCTTATTAATTTAGTAGGTCGAGTCGGTGAGAATCAGTGTGTAAACAGTGATTTATTGTCATCGGTGAAGCAATTGGAAACAAATTATAATATGTGAGAGCAGTTGTATGAAAGCACTGATCCAAAGGCACAATTAGCTATTGTTAAAACATTTAAAGCTGCGAAACCTAGTAATCCTCAATAATAGTTATCAAATGACATGGATTTCCAATGAATTGAATGTAAAAAGACAGTTTTCTTTTTATTCCTAAACTGTTTATATATTTCAGTAATCCAATTTATTAGTCTGAGAAGCTGTAAGGTTTTGTATGTTGAATTGCAAGGTAAACCTTTCATAATGTTGATTGTAGAAGCATTTTAGCAGCTGATCCTGTGGTTGACATTAAATATGCTGACATTTTCATCAAACGCAAGATTTTAAACAAAAGCTATTTGTGAAATGACAATAATATCTGCAACCACCAAAGCAGTTTAGCCTTGTGAATTTTATTGATAAATTCTGCATGCAAAAGCAAATTGTATTGACATATTTTTGGAGATGATTCCTTTACATGATTAAAAATAGGGTTTAAATGTTGGTGTTAATCGTTGTTTGATATATCCTTCACAATTACTTACTATTTAAACTTACAAACAAACTAAATGCATTTAACTAGGCTGACATGAACACCATTTGCCTCTAGACAAGGCAAAAAGGAAGGAAGATTTATGTTTTTGCTGATAAGCATATAAATTGCAATAATGCAGTGTATATCAGCTGCCTGTCTTGAGGGTTTCTGGAGATGGATGTTTTTAATACTTATGCTTTTATTGTATGTGTATTTGTCTGAGTACAATATTATGTCAAATCTCATCTAACAAATGTAAAAATTTAACAAGTAGATTATTGGAGACGCAATATGATGTTCAATGTAATAAGATTCGACTGAGGAACTGTCACATTTTAATCAGTCGTTGTAAGCGATGGAACCTAATGGCATTTTTTTTAGATTGCTCCTTGAGGCAGTCAGTGGAACACAAGCCTATCGCCATTTACCATTATCTTGTCAACATGTTTTAAAGACATCGAGGCCTAGAAATGCAATTTAACCTTATTGCTAATTTGAGTCATTGCATCTTGAAATAATCAGAAAAATATATTTTAAGATGATGCCTTCTCTTTTATGATCCAGTAATAATAATGGAGAATATATTGAATAAATTATTTATGTTAAATATTTCTGTAATTATTGTGAAAGTAACTATTGATTATTAATTACAGATATAAATTATCATTATTAACATTTAAGTCTTAGTTTTGACCTTATATTTTAAATTGGTGTTTTAGTTTACAATAATATTAACATTGTTTTGTATTAACTTGACAATAAGCAAAAAAATCTTTAAAAACCACTTTATCATAGTCTAAAATTAAATAGGTTTCTTATAATTTAATTAAAAAATGATAAGATGTAAACTACTTGAGTTAAAAAAGTAGTCTTTAAGTTGGACATATTTATTTTCGTGAAACATTTTACTGGTAGGTTACCCATATATGTGGCAGAGTCATGCCAAATGAGGCATAAGTTGGAAAATTAAAAAAATTGAGTTTTTAATCAATTATAAATCTACACGTTATTATCATTGCATTACACATGCAAAAAAAAAATCATAGGATGTTTCCTTGCAAAGTTATGAACAATTGAAGTTCGAACATTTAAAATGTAAGTTTTGAAAAAAACTGCATTTGAAAATTGTTTATCAGTATATACATTGACTAAGCAAGGTCATTTTAAATTGCAATTTTTAAATATTTTTTGATCATATACACTCAACTCAACAAATACCAGACTCTCCGCAAACCAGAATTCACGAAAAACCAGACTTTTTTAAAAGTCCCAATTTTTCATATTCCTATTCTATTATCTTAATTCTAAATTCAGAAAACCGGACTTTCCAGAAAACCGGAAAATAATTGCCGGCCTGAGGGTGTCCGGTATTGGGAGAGTTCACTGTATCTGAAAATGGTTAAGGTTTTAAGTTTTTGTCCCACCTTAATGCCCCAACTACATGCCTAGGTCTCTATGACCCCTTCAGGTTGGTTTTTGTCCCACCTTAATGCCCCAACTACATGCCTAGGGCTCTATGACCTTCTTTCAGGTTGGTTTTTGTCCCACCTTAATGCCCAAACTACATGCCTAGGGCTCTATGACCTTCCTTCAGGTTGGTTTTTGTCCCACCTTAATGCCCAAACTACATGCCTAGGGCTCTATGATCTCCCTTGCAAGTTGTATAGTGTGTAATGCCAAGGAGCATGGAGCTATAAAAAAAGAAGAAAGCAAATTTGGTTTTCATTAACACAATTTTTACTGGTCTAATTTTTACTGGTAAAATTGATGGCTAAAGCAGTAGGCCTACTTGAGAGAATACTGTGTAGGCTTATCGCTTGCAAAGTGAATTATAAGTCCATCTTATGCACCATTATTCATAAAATAGAGATCCAACTTGAATCAAATCAGGTCATGTTGAATCTTTCTATTAAATGTTATTAATATGTAATCTCATCGAATTAACATAATATATTTATGTGTCTGGAAAAATCATTATATTATTTATGCCAAAGTTTATATTGGCTTGTACTTGCAGTGCAAAGTATAGTTATGGCGTGTAGCTTGTGACCCCAAATCCATCAAAGATTTCTATATGAATTGTTCACTTAATTGCTAACAGGTGAATAAGGTCACTCTGTTTATATAGGGGGTAAAGGTTGGCATCCTATGACAGGTAAAAATACAAAGATGGAGGGTACAGGTTAGGATGGCTAAAATTTAAAAGATAAATATAGATATATATACAGTATATATTGTATATATCATGTATTATGTATATTAGTATATTTTTCATGCTTTTTTTGTACTGAATATATTCTCTATCCTGAATAAATATGTTATAAATAAAATAAAATAAAATACAGGTGTGCAGTTTTAATGAAAGAGCAGAGGGTAAAATAACTTTTTAATAAACAGGAATGTTAGATGATTGCTGGATTAGAGGGAGTGGGAGGAATGTACTGTACATAACAATTTGATGGTGAAATGGAATCAAAATAAATATAACAAAATGGCCATAAGGTAGATCTGATGATAACAACATGGAAATAAAATACAGACACACTGTAGGTATTAGTAAATAAAATACAGGTGGTGTTACTATGTAAGTGATGGTGGATGAGTGGAATACTTGATAAAATACGGTGGATTACAATTGGATTAGTGAGACAGGTGGATAAGAAGCAGGATACAAATGAATAGTTAAAATGCAGGTGCGTAATTAGGATATAGGTGGATAAGCGAGATATTGGTGGATATGATACACAGGTGGATGTAGCTATAGGTGGATAAGATACAAGTGGATGAGGAAGATTGTATAGTAAGGTAGAAGAGTATGGTATAGGTATAGGTAGAAGAATATGGTACAGGTGCATAAGTGAGGACATGGGTGTAAGATAAAGGTAGAAGAGTATGATACAGGTAGATAGGTGAGGACATTGATGGAAATAATACATGGGTGGATTATGGTACAGGTACTGTAGATGAATAAGATATAGGTAGAAGAGTATGATAAAGATGCTTAAGTGAGGATATGGGTGTAAGATAAAGGTAGAAGAATATGATACAGGTAGATAAGTGAGGAAATTGATGGAAAGGATACATGGGTGGATTATGGTACAGGTGGATGAGTAAGATATAGGTAGGAGAATATGGTACAGGTGGATAAGTGAGGACATGGGTGTAAGGTAAAGATAGAAGAGTATGATAAAGGTAGATTAGTGAGGAAAGTGATGGAAATGATATATGGGTGGATTATGGTGCAGGTGGATAAGGTACATGTGGATGAGTAAGATAAGGTAGAAGAGTATGGTACAGATGAATAAGTGTGGACATGGGTGTAAGATAAAGGTAGAAGAGTATGACATAGGTAGATAAGTGAGGACAATGATGGAAACCACCTTGGTTAAATTTCGAAAGTGAAGTTTAACTGGCCTAGAATGTCCAATGTGAACAGTGCGACTCTGGTAAACTTACCTAGTCATGTTACTGAATGGCCATCATTGGTCAAGGCAATGCATGAGTTTTGACCTTGAATAACATGGTTTATTTTACAAGTTTTACCATGCTTACGGCAAAACTAACCATGAAAAATAATCCAAGTGAGATGTTACCAATGGTCTGTTAAAACATTCTCTCTTTGCGGCTTTAGACATATTACAGGTAGAAAGTAGAACATTTCTACAGAAATAAGCAAAGCCATTATCATTAAAAAAGGAAGACATTGAATGTTTGACCTATGTGAAGGATCATTATAAATCAATGATGCATAAATAGAACTCTACTTAATACCATCTAGTTGTTTCCAATTATCTTAGCTTTTGTTTCTAAATCATATTATTCTTCAGTATAGAAGGTTAAGTCTTACAGAATCTCTTAAGTTTTGTATGTTTTAGTGACATGCGCATCATTAGGACCAATCAAAGTGATGTCTGTAGACTGTTAGCTTACAGTTTTTTTTTATGTCTTATTTGTATTGTATTTTATTTTCCTGAATATTCTTCTATTCTATTTATTTACACCTCATTAAAAAATAAGCAAAGATTATAAATACTAGACTTTTACAAACAAAATGGAATGAAACAGATCCAAAATAGCCCTAAAAATTCAAAAGTGGAACTTATTAATTAAATTGTAATTTCTTCAGTAGTTTTTTTTCATCATAAAATCATAATAATCAGAAACAATAAATATCAGGAAAATGGACCTCAAAGCAAGAAAAAACTGAATGCTGTTCGCACTGGACTATTTATGGGAAACTAGCCAGCGTGTTGGTTAATTTCACAAAAAAAAAACTCCAGTGCGATTGTAGCTTAACAGATAGATGTTGAGTGTGAACATCCATAGTACACATTACCAGCTAGTAAATTGAATAGCACATGCTTATAATAATAAGCAGACACTATGATGATTTATAAAGTTGAGGAGAAATAATATGAAACAGTTGTTGTAAATAGACTTGAGCACTAAAGACATCAATATGGTAATGTAGGGTCATATAAATCCAGGTTGCTCAGCTAGCCTTGTTAATATTACTACTGTATATGCTAGCCTGTACTTTGTTTATCTTGCTCGTATCCGTTACCATCAACTAGTTTCAAATAATTCTAAATTTGTAGCATAATATTAAATAATTTTTTCAGTGTATTTATGATGGATTTTTGCTTGGAGGTTTGAGTGTTTTGAAGTACCAGGGATGGATTTAAATAGGAGGGGGAAGGCTTAACAGGCTTAAGTTCCCTCTCCCCCCCCCCCCCCCAAAATTGACTTGAAATTAATTTTTTAATGTACCATAGATGATGTGATGACGACAACGATGACGATGTTCTGATGATGTTGAAGTTTTGACAGCATCATCCAATGTCATAGTAATAAGATGATTATTATGTCATGATTATGATGATGTCATAATCATGTGGTGTTCTAATGATTGTTCATCATGGTAGTAATGTTGGTATATAAAATGAAACATGACAACAAGCACACTGCAGGGGCGTATCAAGGATGCAGTAAGTTGGTGGGTGGGGGGGGGGGGGGCGCTTAAACCAATGGGATTTATAACTAGCAGAAAAAAAA
>JAOTQE010092760.1:0-14574 GCA_025631205.1 Nesometra sesokonis
AACCATTGCACATGCCTTTCAAAACCTCGTGTACACGATCTCCTGACACTGTGCAAGCTACCGTATCCCACTTGTATATTTGGTTCTTCTCACTCCGCTAACTCAAAATTGTAAACAATCAACGATGCTTCGCAACAGAAGAATGCAATAGAAATAAGTTAATTATCTTTAAGGCTAACAACAAAAATAAGTATCCTTAAAGTTTCACTTCTCAAGTTAATTTTTTTTTCTTGCTGAAAACCACAGTTATATTTGGTAATTTTTTCTCGGCAGAGCGTAGTACACTGAACAATCTCTCCCCTCCAAAAAAAAACAACACATGCACGATTATTCTTTGCAAGCGACCGTCTCACTTGGTTCATAACACTCCGCTGAACTAAAAAATGTAAACATAAAACGATCCTTTTTGCAGCGGAAGAATGAAAAACTTTCAAAGCAAAAACATCTAGGCCTATCTTTAGTTTGTATGACGAATATTTTTTGACGTATGCTTAGCATTATTCTTCCAATGTAGGAATAACTTGAAATTAATTGTTTAGAAGCTGTAGTCCCTCTACTCGCGCCGGCTATTTTTTTTCGCCCACGGTCAGCGACCTCTCGTCATTATTTTACGTTGCAATTACCGAACGGCGGTGTTAATTTTACGGGCTGAATTTGCTGAAAAGTAAATGGAATAAGCCAATAACCTTTGAACATTGATAACTATATGCAACCCTGACAGACCGCGGCTTACACAAAGGAATAGTGCGATGTGCGAATCTTTCTATAGACAACCCTGGATAGGCCTACATGTCGGTTTCTTTTAAACGTTATCTGTATCGTGCTTTGAATTTGTGATTGTTTTGTCTGGTGTTAGGATAATGAGCTGTTTGTTTGGATGTGTTTTAGACATGGCGCTGAGATTTTAAGTGTGGCGCAAAGGCTTGTTATTGTTTTAAAGCGTGGCGCTAATTTCGTTTTTTCATCAAAGCGTGGCGCGAGCACCACGCTTTAACATATCTGGCAAGAGCACTGTATTAAACATTGTTTATCACGGACAAGCATTCTAGTTTTAAAACTAACATTATGGTTCTCAACTAAAAATTAGTTTCCGAACAAATGACTGATTTATGTCCAATTGTAATAACAGGTAAAAATCGCGAAAATTTTTTGTGTTTTGAAAACGTCCCATCGCGAAAATAAAAGTCGTGAAATGTTAAAAATTGTAAAATCGCGAACATTTAGGCCTGCGAAAATAAAGGGGTCTACAGTAAATCACAAGTCGTTTGCACTAGTTTTAAAAACCCAGTAAAAACAATTATTATAAGGAAGTAATTACATACCAATATGATCATTAGTAATGTCAGATTATGATTTTATTGGATGTTTAGAAATCAGGAGATCAAATGTTGACATGGTCTCATTATCACTTGATTAATTATAGTGACTTCTAAAAACCCAGTCAATTTGGTGAGTTTTTCATTCCAATGTTTTTCAAATATCCTATCTCCAGAGGCAAAAAATAATTGTGACATGCCCCTGCACTGTGGGGTGAACCTACTATTTTAACTGTCTTGCGAACGGGCCCTTTATTATCATACCAGAGCTCTAGACAGATATAAACAAGCGGGACAAGCGATAAGGAGCAGCTGTGTTGCGGTAGAATATACGTAGAAGAGCAGTGAAGGAAAAAAAAAACTTCCAAGAAACTGCTGGAAAACATGATTAAATAATAAAATGGTGCATATGTCAAAACCAAAATGGGCATGTATGGTCAATTAATGGTGCCAGAGAGTAACCGTCTTGGCTGCCATGGTTAAGTGTACAGAAACCGACTCATTTATGCATAATGAATTCGCAGTTCAACTGACAAATTGATAACACTTATTTTTTTCCCAGAAAACTGCATTAATGACAATTCCATTTCATGCTGATGTTCAATTTTAACCATAGCTTGTCAGAATAATTTAGGGTTTTTTTTTCAGATTTTGTACTCATGGGTGTGGGGAAAATGTGTTATATATAAACGATGGCATTGTGGTTTCCAAAATACTTAAATCGGATGGTATTAAATACATCAAATTACAGATTAAACACATTTAAACAACTAAAATAGGAACAAGTTTGGTTGTGATGCCTTTTGTAAAAACTGTTGAAATTACTTTGCCGTACCATTTTTAAAAGAGGAAAATTTGAAAATATTTTTAAAAAGACGCGCCACTAATGTGTCTAGGTTTCTGTACTGTGGAACCTTGCAGCATTCCAGTTTCTATTAGAAATAACTACAGTTAAACCTCCCTATGCGAACACCAGCTGTAAGCAGACACTCCCATAACGGACACTAATTCAAAGACCCGTTTGTTCTTCCTATCTAATCAGTGCATTTGGTACCTCTCTCGTAAGCAGACACCTCCCGTAAGTGGTCGCAGACACTTTTTGTCTTAACATTTAGATTTTTTGTATGCACAATTTACCTCCCATAAGCAGACATCACGGACAATTTTGTGATTTTTCTGTACAACGAATACAAATTTCTGTACAAAATCAGACTTATACAGTAATTGCTGAGAATCATATTACTGAACTAATCTTAAAAAATGATGTAAATACGCTGTCTAGAAATTTGAGAGGCCATTTATGCTGAGAAGGCTGTGAAATATGAGACATAAGGACGCATACATAATTTTACAACTTTGGCCCTTTATCGTCCGAAATTCTTGTAAGCGGACACCTCCCGTAAGTGGACACTTTTTCCAGACCCGACGGTGTCCGTGTACGGGAGGTTCAACTGTAGTTAAAACGTGAGCAAGATTCCAATGGCTTTGAATTATTTTGTTATCTTAGTAAACTATTCTAAGATTTGTTTTGTTCTTACACTGTAAGTATTTTGATTACAGTGTTGATAATACCTGGGAACCAGAAGAGAATTTAGATTGTCCAGATTTGATCAAAGAATTTGAGGAAAAATTGAAAGCCGCAAATGAAGGTACAAAGAAAAAGTCAGACACAGCAAGTGAATCATCAAAAAGAAAGACAGGTGTAAATGGTTCAGAAGAAACTGTACAATCAAAAAGGAAAAAGAAAGACGAGGTATGAAATGTTGTTTTGTTTCTTATCACTTTTGCTTTATCTTCTATCCAGAAGTCTTATGTTTTGAGCCAAGCAAGGGGTTACCAGGTTGGCAGATCCAACGTAGCTAGAAAAAGGTGCCCAATGCAAGTTGGACAAGTTTAAACACAAGATTTTAACAGCAAACTAATGGCAATAAGCGTGGGTCCAGGGCCTGCCTATTGTCCGGGAAAAAATCTATTACAGATGCTCTCTGGTGAACTTTTAATGGTACAAAGTGTATGAAAGTAATATTTTTTTCTGCTGCAAATAATATTCTGCCAAGTCAAAAGGGAATCCCCTTAGATCCGTGTCTTGTTACCATAGTTTCCTGGTTCTCACGATATGTGCAGTGCAAAGAATATAACACTATGTAGCAATAGAACCTTAGAGGAGGAAATGATTGACTGTGGTACTCAAGTAATGAACTGTTAACATCACAACAGTAATTTAACGCATGTACATGTCTATAAAGTTTATTCAAACCTACGTTAGTTTCTATCAACACAAAAAAAAGAAAAAGGCGATAAACAAACAAAATTTATTCAGGCATAAAATGACTGTAATGTTGGCAACCAAGTGGTGCCACGTACTGTTGTGATGTAAGCAGTAAGTTTTTAGTTACCCATTTTCAGTACTGTTGCTCTACATGGTGAACATATAAAGGTCGTAGTAGCCAAATCAAGAAGGCCTGCTTTGCTGACACCAACAGATAGTCAATTGACTTTTCCACCTCTCCTGCTTTGCTAATACCTTGCATTCACCTCCTACTTAAGGCTGTCCTTTGCAGTTTCTCATAGCCTTGTTATATCATTTAAACTATGGAGCCTTGGTGGTAGTGTTGGGTAAGGGTCACTGGTAAAATGATCAGTATTTTTACCTTTTTCAAAGGCTTAGGGTGGGTGTTGAGAAATTAGTCTAGGTGGAAGGCCTTAAAATAAGCTTTAGGGTGGGTGGAACATTCCTAGAGTGGGCGCTCCGCTCACCTATGCCCAGAATAATTACATCCCTGGTAGCCTATGATTTGTTGTATGTATAACATGTATGTATAACATGTATGTATAGCATATTTAATTTCAAAGAATGGTATGTCGAAATTTTCTGATCCACCCCCTTACTAGAATTCATTACCGAAAATGTTAAATATTTGAATTAATATTTTCTTTCAGTCATCGTCAAAACGTGAAGATGAAGTGTCATCATCAAGCAGTGCAAAGAAGGCAACAGGGTTTGAAAGAGGGTTAAAACCAGAACGAATTATTGGTGCAACAGAGTCAAATGGAGATTTGCTTTTTCTTATGAAATGGTAAGACTTAAGCCTGTCACTCACTGCGTCGTATGACGGTCGCACCACTAAAAGGTTCCTCCCTGTATGTGTGGTTTCTAGACGCGATGATAGTCTTCTATTCGTCGGCCGATGGTGTTTGTTGTTTTTTTTTTATTGAATCACTAATGACCATTGGCCGACGAGTAGAAGACAGAAGACTGTCACCACGTCTGGCAACCACACACACACAGGGAATGACAGTTAGTCATTCGAACATTGCACGACACAGTGAATGCCTGGCTTTACACAAAACCTGTATTCTTACCTTGATACATACCATACTCATTCAAGTAAGCCTGAGTGCTTACTCTTGCTTAAAACATTTTCAGCACCTGAGGTGCATTGGCAGCGCCAGAATTTTCCTGACGGCAGGGAAAAACCCCTGAGGAGGGAAAGGGAAAGAGCTGTGCTTTAGATGAGACTTTTTACCTCTAGACACTCAAAAAGTCAAATTTTCCCCTGACGAAACCTAAAATCACTTCTTAAAGATCCATTGCTGAGGAGTGGTAAACACAAACGGGGTTCAAACATACAGTTCTTTAAATTCAGAAATACAAGTTGGGTAGTTGAAAAGTTGAACGTACTGAGAAACCCTTTGCAGTAAAACTTACCTTAGTTGAGTCATAGCCTCCCAAAGAATAAACTCTTGTGAGGCTATTGGGTTTACCATGTTTTGCGTACCCACCCTCAAATAAAAATATCTCTTCAATATTGGGAAAACCTTTTATTTTTAGCTTGTTAAACTTAAAACCCAAAATATGTGGCCCCTTTTCTGAAATCCTCCCCATTTCAAATGCTGAGTACGACCCTGTGCCGGAGTTCAAAGATTAAGGATGGTTATTGTTACAAATTTGGGCAGCCTAGTTCAGAGCTCACAGCTTTTAATTAGCTTTCAGAAGTAAATTTGATTTTACAGTTGATGCGACATTCTACTTAAAAATTTTAGGTCATTGTAACACTTATTTAATCAGTGTTTCTTCTTGGTGTAATTTAACTTTCTTGCTTTTGAAACAGGACTGGGAGTAACGAGGCAGACTTAGTACGTGCTAAAGAGGCAAACACAAAATGTCCGCAGATTGTGATTTCATTTTACGAAGAACGTCTAACCTGGCACGAAGAAGATAAAGATAAGGCAAAGAAAAGCTAAAGAACCATAAATGAAAAAAAAACTATTGTAAAAATGTAAAATAAGCTTTCGTCATGTGGAAGATATCGTTACATAACATTGTCTTTTTCAATGATATGTGTTGATGTGGTAAATAAGAAAAAAACGTTATAATATCAGATGTATTGTGATAACATCTTTACATTGCTTACGAATGTTACTCTGAGTTCCAGACTATCAAATTTAATTTGACAAAATTTATATATAAAAATTCAACATACCCATAAAAGATATGTCCATGTATGGTCTTGATTTGATATCATCATAGCCATATATAGACAAATTTATTGTTGTAGAAAATTTGATGGCCTGGATTGTGGTGTACGCTATTTCGCACATTTGATAATTGTTTTTTTTTACAGTGATAAATATGCACGTTTCAGCCACATTGTACAAATGGTAAAACAGTTGTTATGGATTAGTACATAGAATAGATGAACTCCATTAGTGGGGATAGTATTCAAAGCAATCTCGTATACTATTTCATTGACCATGTATACTAATTATTAATATGTATCCAGATTTAAATATGCATGTCATTTGTATCTTTCAAAGCCCCATTTATCTTGTGTTCAACAAATGTGTTTGTCTTCCTTCTCCACTAGTTTCTTCTAATAAGCACATTTTATATAGATATATCTGTTGTTTTGTAATTGTAATAGCCTAAAAGTTTATTTTTATCAGTGGTAATTAATGAAAGTGTGTAGTTTTTTTTTTATTTACAAATAATAGTTTTATTTAGAAAGCCCCATACTCTTGACATTTTTTGATATAGCACTTGTAAAAGTTTTTTTTTTAATTTTGCAGCAACTCGTATGTTAAATATATTAACCTCTGCAATAAATAACTTTTGATGTTGAAAAGCTTTACTTTATTTTCACCTTTAACATTACCTGGTACATAAGGACAGTTGTGTCATTTATTTAAGCTGTCAGCTGACACAAATTCTAAGAATGTCCACCTTTCCAAAATGATATTTATTTAAACAGGTTATTCTAAAATATGTTGTGACCAAAATTTCTCATTAATGTCAAATAGTATAATTGTTAGTCCCTTCATTAATCATGTTTTAATTTCTTTAATCATGTTTTAATGTTTCAACAGTTATATATTCATTTTGTGATGATGTATATAACTAGATTGATGTCCGTATTAGTAGTAACATCATTTAGTTTTATTATCAAAACTTCCCATAAAATAACAATAGGCCTGTTATCAAAAATAGGCCTGTGATCATAACATGGGCGGATTGCTATAAGCAGTCTTTAGAGGTCTTGATGTTAAGCTGGGTAAAATTATACTGCAGTCTTAGCAGTAGTGATCTTATATAATAGACTACTCAAAGTAGGCTTTAAATTGAAATGATTGAATGTTTGTATTCAATACCACAACTTAAGAAAAACTATTAAGTAATTGTCTAACTAAAGAGACTTTAATGAGACTGTGTGTTAAAAAACTGGGTTTTATAGCAATCTGTCCCAGGTATGTTACTATTGCATGAAATATGCCTGGTTAATTCAAATATGAAAAAAAACGCCATTAAGGTTTCATTATTTATGCTTGATTAGATATTACAAATTTTATTTCCAACAAAAATCAATTTAAACAAATACCACCTTGGGGACTTCATAAGAAACAAAATCTACAGTTGGTGTTTTAAATATATAAAATTTAATTTGTTTTGATTATTTGTTTCTAAAATAAGAATACTGTAAGCTAGATTGCATGCTAGTGTCCCCTACAATAATAGGGATTTGGAAATATATTACAATCCTATAGACCATCAAATCCTGATTACTGATTGTGGTTCATTTCTGATACCATACAGTTGTAATCAAAAGGTCCACTAATCAACTTCAAGTAAGAAAGTATAATGCATGCTCCAAGCAATAAGATGCACATCATTGTGAGAGGATTCAATATTTTATTGTACGTTAAAATATTGAATCCCATCACGATGGTGTGTATCGCATTGCTTGGAGTATGCATTATACTTGTATACTATTGCAATGTTTAATGGTAGTCACTCTTTACAATGCATTAGTTTAGTACAATACTGTACCGTAGTCTAATTTGGTATGAAGCCTGTTTTTCTATCGATCATTAAAACACAGAAATTTGAATTAGCATTTTGGATCATCAATGCTGAAAATAGATGATTTACACAATAATTAACAAAAAAAGTTGCAACTTTAATACTGACGTTAAAAAAAATTAACAATTTTGATCGTTAAATTTCAAATGAGTTCAATTTCAACAATTTCAGTAGTACTTGCCAAGATATATTGAAGAGAATATTAAAAGTTTTTGACCAAGACAATAAATCATATTTCATTTTTTTTATATTTTTGGGAATTCTAAATGGCATTTCAGATTTTTTTGTGATAATGATCGGCAGAAAAACTTCTTAGAGTTCAATCCAGGCTATCAAATTTTCTTTGATAAAAATTTTGATATGCCTATATATGATAATGATGATGTCATACCATGACCATATATAGAAACATCATTACCATATATGGGTATCATCGAAGTTTTTTGTCAAATAAATTTGATAGTCTATATTGAGCTTACGTCACTGATTACAATGCACGAGTCTGGTTTGGTTAGTCTATCTTAGACATTTGGTATAAATCCCAAAAAGGTTAAATATTGATAAGTAAACGCTGTAGTAGTTTTCATTTTATTTGTACAAAAATTTAAATTTCAATCCGGAATAAAAAAAAAGATGCTGGTGTATTTTAATCAATGTTTAATTGTTCGATTTTCTGTCTATATAAATGTTCGTTTGTATTACAGGGAAACTTGCCTAAGTCAAATCCTATATGCCATTGAAAAAAAAATTGACTTAGCAAAAATTTGACTTAAGAGATTATTTAATGGAAACCACCAAAATGGGATAGAGACTTAGAAATGACTTAGACAGTACTGTAATAAGGCCTTTAAAAATACTTTGCTCTCCTCTGCCATCAGTTCTGGTTATATCTTCAACGTGCACTTGACCAAAAATGACCATAACAAAAGTTATTGACCTTTGACCTATACTGCACATATTTTCAGTATATATTCGTAACTACTGATAATTGAGAGTTGTATGTGGTGTCAAAATGCTCAGAACATACACTTTTCTATTTACTATAATGGATGATGTCTCCTGAAAATGACCGGAAATTGGGTTATTGACCTTTAACCTACAGGAAATGTATATTACAGATTTTTAGCCAAATTAATAATTTTTAAAGTAGCATTAAGCAGTACAGTATTCATATTGTCTTAAAAAGTTCTGGTTATATCTTCAACGTGACCTAAAATTCCAAAAAGAAAGTGTAAAATATTTTTGTAGGCTTAATAAGTTCCAGACTTGGAGAAATACCACTAAAACTGTACTATTTTGTTAGTATATTTTACTATGAAAGGTTGTTTACCCCGTTTTCTATGCTGTGGGCTTTTTTGATGTGTGCTTTATTCCTTTTCAGCCCTATAATTCTTTGGTCTTTGAGGGTCTGGGGGTTCGCAGCCGCCGCATCCCCCTGGTGAAGCCTCTGTGATTGTAGCATAAAAGCCTGATTATAGTATTATTTCTAATATCCTAGAATTTTAGTATGGTTTTTATACATTAAGAATCCCTAACGATAAATTGTTGCTGGTTGAATGGACCCATCTTTAAAATGATTTCATCCTGTTCTGTAAACCATTAAGTACTCTTCGTTCCGTTTGTCCCCTTTTGGAACGTGGAGAGGTAGGTCATCCACCCGGTCCAAGTCCCCTAATCTTCCATCTTGTCGGGTGCAGTCCATCTCTTTCTGGATCCCACCCTTGGTGTTAGTTTACATTATTTGCTAGAAGGCAGTGGAACGGGTGCTTTCTTTCGACTCTGCTTTCTCATCAAATTGGCGGGCAAAATTTTATCGTCTGAATTTGGTTCTTGAAGCTTTAAAGAATGCCATTTCCTTTGTGGTTTGGATGGTGTCACTTGTGGAGGTTTCCTTCCGTTAATTTCTTCTGATGCCACGAGTGACCGAGATCTCCCTTTAGGGACACTGGGGACATCAACTTTAACTAAACGTGATTTTAAGTCTGATGCAAAGGCCTGGAAACACTCCGACTGACTAGGACGTTTTTCAAGCTTAGGATGATCCTTATCTGGTAACGGCGGAGGTGGATAGCTTGGAGGTGGTGGGACAGACTCTTCTGGGATGCTATCACCATTCTTGTTACTGGATCGTCGGCGATTGTCCAAGCCTAACTGATCCTCTGGTATACATTCTGCAATACCTGAAAATAAACTTAAGAACTTATTGAATGTTCGGATATTTTCATAATTAATATGCGTCTAAAAAACTGGTCGAATGTTGTAGGTTTTGTTAGCCACGGTATTTCATTAATTAAAACACAACACAGGGGCGGATTTAAGGGGAGCCCAACCGGCTCCCCTCTCAACCTTTTGGAAAGTAATATACAGTATATCAAAATAATTAAAATTGTCTATAAAACCAAAAATATTTAGCACGCCCCGTGTCCATTCCCGAACATCTAAAGACAAAAATTTCCCGGGGAGTATTCCACCGGACCTCCTTGAAACTTTAGACCCTCTTTCTCCCCCTCCCCTTTCCCAAAGTTTTGCACTCGCCCCTAAAACATGTGCAAAGACATTTGCAAAGGTAGACTTTTTAAACATTTTTTTTTCGGAACTTAAAAGAAATATGTTTAAATGATACTGTATTTACCTGCGGTGTCGTTAACAACTCTTTCGCAATCCTTTTGAAAAACATCGTCATCCTCATTTTCCTCGTCTGTTTCAACCACCTCTTCGTCTACGAATACAAAAAATAATACTGGAATTAAAAAATTAACACCAGAATTTTGGACATTTTCTTAGGATTTTTAAGGAGGTCTCCCACATTGCATGTCGAGCAGCAAACACTAAATCTATTTCGACTTTCCCCTAGTTTACAGGTATATCGTGGGTGGGGGTTAATTTATCTTGAAATTTGGATTGTTAAAGCTTTTAGGAACAACCAATCCGCACCAACCTGAAAAAAAACATGGATACAGACATGTAATTTCAAGTAGTATTTTTTTTTTTGTTAAAACTAATATCGGGATTTAAGCCGATTTAAGTAATTTTGGTTACGATTATAAGTACGATTGTAAATTCTTACCTATTGGATTGTCTGTTGCTATCTTGACAGCCCTGATCCACGCAGTTAAAGCTGGTTGATCTTCGGCGACAAACTGTAAAAAGAAGACATGGCATAATATTATTCCATCGTATTTTTTGTCTTAATCATTTTCAAAACTTTCACAATATCAACATCTAGATTTTTGTTTCCAAAGCGCCAAGAGTCTTTTGTTGGTAATTGCGCTCTAATTTGAAAACCATTAACCGTAATTAGCATCATTCGTTTTTCTCGCGCATAAAACAATACCGAGCAAAATAGGTTTAAAACAACCCCAAAAGTGTTGTAATCTGGACGAAAACGACATAAAAATGGGCACATAACTTTTTTTTTTCTTGTCAGATCAAAATTGGGGAAATGTAAAAAAAAAAGTTGGCATGTTTAATCTCCATCATCGTCGTCGTCGTCGCCGCCGCCGTCGTCGTCATCATCCACATCAACATCACCATAATCGTTTATATACTGGCAAAGAAAATGGAAGTACCTTATAGTATCTTTTTGTCGGATGCGTCAGTTCAAAGGCGAACTCTTTCTTCTCCTCTTGTATCTGTTGGGCTGGTTTGACGTCATATCCATCCAACACAATAGACCCTGTTTGTTTCTTGTCTCTTCTATTCTTGTAATAGTACATCACGTTGTCTTTTATCACACAGTAACGAGTGTGTTTTTGTATCCCAAATCCCTGTTGCCTTTTCTTCTCTAGTATGCCGACCTTTGTCGGGGATTTCAGTTGTTGTGCCGGAATGGGAGCGACCTCGTCTATATCGTCTCCTTCATCCTGTAGCTCAGTACTTCCCCTTTTAGGACTATCGACTGCACATCCTGATCATATACGAACAGTACAATATTAATCAATTTGTATTGTAGACAAACTAGCTTCATCTTATCATAGAAACTTCCATCTCCTTAAGATTCAACATCACAACATTTACGTCATCATGGTCATCATCATCATCATCGTTGTCTCGTCGTCGTCATCATCATCATCGTCGTCGTCGTCATCATCATCATCGTCGTCGTCGTCGTCATCATCATCATACCACCACTACCGTCGTCGTCGTCATCATCATCATCATCGTCGTCGTCGTCATCGTCATCATCATCATCATCATCATCATCATCATCATTTCTTTTATTCTTCTATTTTGTATAAGTACATCCAACAATGAATTTCATGCCACTTACAGGCTTAAGAAGTGGCGTTGTTAGGTCGTGGGAAAAGAACCTATTGTTCGCAGGTTCAAACACAGGACCTCGGGATTGGAAGAAAAGCACTCATCAATGTAATCGTCGTCGTCGTCATCAGAGTCATCATCATCATCATCATCATGATCATGATCATGATGATGATGATGATGATGATCATCATCATCATCATCATCATCTTTATCATCATCACCGGCATCATCATCATCATCATCCCTTAACCAAGGACACAAACAAACTGGAATATGCATACTAAGTCCAAACTTCAGTTTGATGGACAGCAATACCGCGTCACCTGAACATAGTGGCGTTGGAAAATAAGAGTAGTGAGGAAATGCTATATTTTATAAACTACTGTACCTGAAATTCGATTGAGTTTTTGCAAGATCTCTGTAATAGACAAAACGATGGCGTCCTTTTGATTCATGATATCCTTCTTCAGATATACTCTTTTCAACGTGAAGGTCATGAAGGTTTCTATACCTGTAAATGGAAGACAAATTCGACAAAATGTATCAGTTTTCGAATTCAAAAGGTGGTGTATTGGTCGATCGATTGATCTACTTTGCATGGGCGGCGGAAGCGAGGGATGGGGGACGCGTCCCCCCAGTGATAACTCAGGGAGATGTGTCACTCCAACTACAAAATTCACAATTCAAAAATAGCAAGCAAATATAGTAAATATAAATATTGTGGCCCTGAAAACCACCTGCGGGGGCCAAGAAAGCTCAAATTTAGAGGCAATAACGTTTTTTTCCTCATCAAATTCTAACCGGGCTGGGGTAGCTGAGCCAAAATCTAATCTCGTCCCCTCCCCCATTATCCAAAAACGTTCCGCCGCCCATGCTTACTTTGGTTGATTGACTGACCAATCGTTCGATCGATGATCACTTGATGAATGAATAATTGATCGACTGATTGAATAAATGATCGACAATTATCGATTAATTGGTTGATTGATTTATCGATCGATTGGATTGATCGATCAATTAGATTGATTGATCAATCTATCGATCGATTTGATTAATTGACTGATCAATCTATCGATCGATGTGATCGAATGTGTGATGTATTGGTAAATGAATCCTGGATATTTTGTCAACCAGCGTTTTAACTGCTTTTTGGTAATAGGCCTATGCCTATATACGGGCATCTAAAGGTGACATCTTATAAACAACAATGCTTTGATTGCTACAAATAACATGAGTTTACTATTAAGTGTTGCTATATTAAATACAATTTTTGACAAAGAACTTTCAAAATAGTTTTCAAATAAATGAAAAACACTACATTTCTTTCCATTTACATTGCTAATTTACTAAAAATCCTGGAGATAATCATGAAAAATTCAAATTCCTGGAGAAAGTCGGGAACTTTTTGGAGACCTTGAGATCAAGTGACATTTCTTGACTCCAGGCCGGAGACTTGGGAGCTCTGTGATGAATGTGTTTTGGAATATTTGATGGATAATTCGATGTGTAATGAATGGACGAATGCAAAGTTGAATATCTGCATCTCAGGTGGCATTCACCTACCTGCTCTACCATGGATCAAAAACTACCCGGTATGTAAGATTTGTGTGGGCCATACCAGTGGCGGCGCTACGGAGGAACTAGGGGGGGGGGGGGCACAGCCCCCCGTCGGGGGACCTTTGCCGACCCCCCGTCGGAGAGAAAATTACGGTTTCGTCGGGGGTTTTGTATGGTAACAGCAAGGGACAGACGAAGCCCCAACAACAAAACGGGCTAAAAAGCACGCAAAATACGGCAAATAACGTTCTTTTTTTGTTTTTTTTTTTTTTTGCTCGTCAGACTGAAAACCGGGAACACGCCCACCTCAAAATTAAACTCGTCGGGGGACCCGTCCCGTGCCCCCTGTCGGAGGCTTTGCCCTGTTGTCGGGGAATTCCTGGCGCCGCTACTGGGCCATACTGTAACGAACGTCAACAGAATTACAAAGAAATTAAAATTGAAGTTTGTAGATTACGCCATTTTTCATTTCTCTAATAAATATGAATGTGATACATACCTTTTAGTATATTCTGTAGTTCTTCTATTAGTTCCAAATCCATATTCACCTTAATGTTAAATATATTGTTCTTGTTACATATAAAACACTGGTTTTGCAAGCAGGTGCAACAAGCCTTCGGTGGTGTCTGTCTGATACATAATTAAGTTTCCTGGTTCACGACTTTGCAAGATTCCATTGTTGGGTACTTAACCATGACACCACGGAGGCTCTTTTCTTTCAAACTTTGTCTCTTAAATCTATCCATTATTAGAGACACACGCTACTGCACAAACAAGCGAGATTCGCATACAATCTTTTATGTCAATGAGAATAAGTTTGTTTCCGATAGAATATGGTATACAAAGATACAACGATACAATTACAAAAATCGCCGCATGATTAACAGTTTTGAATTGAGCCAATTATTAGTTGGTTGACACCAAATTTAGCAAGCTAAAGCCAAGAATAAAAACTCCATAAATAGGCCTATTTCGTTACTGTATTATCATATGGGGTAGAAGAGGTTACAGGGATGGATCAAGAAATTTGTAAACGGGGGGGGGGGGGGAGACGGGCCAGACCCATTTTACAGCTGGAAG
>JAOTQE010092771.1:0-14574 GCA_025631205.1 Nesometra sesokonis
CAGAAAACAGAATTTGATGACGTCATTCACTTTTGAAAATGTGTTCATTGAAATTAACGGGTGTCAAAAGCCCTTATGTATTTAAATACCAAGGTTAACTGCATTCTTTATATTTTAATAATAAATTGGTCTCGTCCAATCAGAAAACAGTATTTTAATGACGTCATACAGTTTTGAAAATATGTGCATTGTTTTCTACGGGTCTGAAAACCCATTATTTGGTAGCGACGATAACCATTTCAAGTGTTTTGAATAAAAATTTATTTTTGGCGCACTTTGAGTGGATTCTGGCCCACTGTGCGTCGGTCGACGAGTAGAAGACTGTCATCTCGTCTCTGGCAACCACGCACACAGGAAGCGTACGACCGCTCGACACGGTGACGTGCCCGGCTTAAATAAACAGATCACCTCAGAAAACAAGCCTGTCCCATGTTGTCTCCGTTGCTCCGCACGCAATGCTACACAGCGTTCGCGTCTTGGCTACGACGCGTCGTATCCAAAATCTGTGCTGCTATGGATACTGTCACTTAGGCAACTTATTAGCCAATGAGAAGCATGCGCTATTGATACATAGCATTTACAAATTGCTAAACAGAATGCTATAGGATTAGTAGATTACAGTCCCATAAAGCTTCCTTTTTTCTCCTTTGTGGTTAACTACCGGCCACTTTTTATTCATATCCAGTATTACATAATTAGCATGTTTTCATCTTTCAAAATATTCTCTAATATTATTTTTTTTCTTTCCTGAATCTATGACACTTTTTAAAGTTTTATATTAGGCACTATTTCCTGATATTACTTTATGTGCATGGTGATTGAAAACATAGGCTACCTGTTTCATATTTAATGCAATTGTTGTGTTGTGTCGATTATTTCAAGTTTTTTCCCCTAATGCGTTTCGCTGGTAATAGTATTAGGAGGCCTACCATTTTTCGTAAAGTCGTTTATCCAATATTATTCCAGAGTGCATCCAGTTTCTGAAGTACATTCAAAGTTGAAAGCAATAAAATTTTATAAAGTCAAGAATTTCATTTTTCATTTCGCTCCAGTTACAGCGGCGTTATAAATGTATTTAATTTAGCACGGGATAACAACGTTGGTGCCAGCGGGTGGGGGACCAGCAACCCCCCCCCCCCCCCCGTCGGGGAAGATTGACTATTGTCGTCGGGGAAAAGTTAAATAAAAATATTGTATAAGTGACCCTAAAAATGGAAAATGGCCATAAAAATGGGCAAAAAACGGGGAATTGACGCGTTTTTGTTTTTTATTTCTTGCTAGCGCCTTCACTGCGTGATAATGCTACAGGAGCGGAGATCTAGCGGACATCGAAAGAGGTCCCCGATGTCAATTGGAAAAACAAGTGAGATTTTAACAGTATCTGATGACAATAGGCGTGGGAAAATTTTTCTCTACAGATGTTCTCTGGTGCACTTTTAGAGGGCCGAAGTGTGCAAAAATTATTATTTTGCCGAGTCAAAAAAAAAGGGGGGGGGGGGTCCGTTTCCTCACTTGGATCCGCGCCTGTGCTAGGCATACATGCTAGTAAAATTATTATGTTTTGAAATCTTTTTTAGTTGCTTTAAACTCCATAGAATAACATATAGATGATTTAGGATTATGTTGAACAGTGGTAATTTGTTACTTTAATCCTGCATTTAATTAAGCTTAAACCAATAAGATCCCTGTGTTTTAGGGCGGGTTTCTATCATGAACAACTACTAAGGCCGGGCACTCACTGCGTTGTGCGAGGGTCGTACGACTAAACCGTCATTCCCTCTGTGTGTGGTTGACAGACGCGTTGAGAGTTTTATACTCATCGGCCGATGTTTTTTTTTATTGCTTCAACAGAGAAATCACTAAAAACCTTCGGCCGACGAGTAGAGGACTGTCTGACAACCACACACAGGGAGCGACGGTTTAGTCGTGCGACCGTCACACGACGCAGTGAGTGCCCGGCTTTACTTACTTTTATCTGACAAACATCTTTACCTGCGAATACGAAACCAAGAGCTTTCACCCGTCGTAAAGTACCGCATCCAAGTCTAAAGTCCACGCAAGTCCCGAATCACAATTTGTGGTCTTAAGTTCATCTTAAGTCCGAAGTCCACTCTAAGTGTCAAGTCCATTCAAATCCCAAATCCCAGTTCGCTACTCCACCAGTCCCAGGCCGTTGTTCCCAAGTCAGCCGTCTCCACCGGTTCAAGTTCGCTACTCCACCAGTCCCAGGCTGTTGTTTCCAAGTCCGCCGTCTCCACCGGTCCAAGTTCGCTACTCCGCCAGTCCCAGGCCGTTGTTTCCAAGTCCGCCGTCTCCACCGGCCTAAGTTCGCTACTCCAGTCCCATGCCGTTGTTTCCAAGTCCGCCGTCTCCACTGGTCCAAGTTCGCTACTCCCCCAGTCCCAGGCCGTTCTTTCCAAGTCCCCCGTCTCACCGGTCCAAGTTCGCTACTCCACCATTCCCAGGCCGTTGTTTCAAGAAGTCGGCCGTCTCCACCGGTCCAAGTTCGTTACTCCACCAGTCCGGTCCCAAGCAGTTGTTCCAAGTCCGCCGTCTCCACCGGTCCGTCCAAGTTCGCTACTCCACCAATCCCAAGTCGTCGTTTCCAAGTCCGCCGTCTCCACCGGCCAAAGTTCGCTACTCAACCAGCCCCAAGTTGTTTCCAAGTCCGCCGTCTCCACCGGTCCAAGTTCGCTACTCAACCAGTCCCAAGTTCATCGTTGTCCTATTTCCATCCAAGTCAGTGGTGTATCCCGGGGAGGTGTGCTCAGGGTGCGCGAACACCCCCCTCGGAGGCAGAAATCAATATTGGGCCGCGAGCACTCCCCTTCAGTCGAAATGAGCACCCAGGACTACTGTCAGGTAAAAGGAACATAAAATCAAAAATCGCACAATGAAGGGCGTGTCAATTGGGCAAAAATAGGGGAAACTAGTTTTTTTAATTTGCATAATATTTTAAATAAACAAAAACACAATAACATTTATTTATCAGAGATTTATTCATTAGGTTCAGAAAAGATAAAATAAAGGAAATATAAGACGACACGATCATTTATTAATGGTCGTCATAGTAAGTATTTACAAACTGTTGTTCCATACTTTCGAGTTCTGTACACACAATACATTTATATAACATATACGTATAATATATATTTTTCGTTTTTTGTGATTGCAATAAATATATTACAGTGTAAAATACCTTATATGTAACTAAACACACTCCGTTGTCATTCTTACGTTAATTACACTGTAAACAATTTCCGTAAATTTACGGAAAAAGTCATGGCAGCCAGGATACCAAGAAATCCCGTAAATTTTACGGGCATTTGTATTTTTGTACCGTAAATTTTACGGACATTCTGTTACACGATTGATTTTACGGTAAATTCCCGTAAAATTTGCGAAAAAAGGCCTAGTAGCCAGGATGCAATGAAAATTCCGTAAATTTGAATTTACGGAATTTTCTTCGCATCCTGGCTACTAGGCCTTTTTCGAGTTTTCTTGGCATCCTGCCTGCCAGGACTTTTCCCGTTTTTTTACAGTGCAATTTTTTACAGTGTACAGTATAATAACTCTTTGATTGAAACTCTTCTTTTACGATCTTGTATAAATATTTCACCATTCCCCACTTTTTGGAAAAACAGTAGTAATAGTAAGATGGTTATTACAGGTGTGTAAAAAGGGGTGGTCCTGAGTCCGGGAACTGGTTGATTTTTAGTTCTTGATAAATATAAAGAGTAACCAACCCACTAGATGACTGACCTAGCAGTTAAAGTCAAACAGACATTAAACTAGCACAGATTTTGATTTTGTACAGCCCTGTATCATTGTACACTTTGCATTAAACAATACGGTACGTTTTTTAACAGGCGAATGTTCGGGATTGTTTTAATTAGCGAAAAAAAGACTTATAGTGCACGTTTTAAAACAGTTACTTTCATGGAGTCTTTTTAACGCCGACGAGTTATCAGCCGAATTTTACGCAGAGAATAACTCCATTTGGAGTTAAAATAACTCCTTGAAAATAACAGTGTACTGTAACAGTATTAAAAATCAATAATTTTTGAATGAAAGTTTCACGAATGAAAGATCAATAAAAATATTAGATTGCATTGAAATAAATTTTCATTAAAGTTTAACCGTCTCAATAGGTTAACTCAACGTGACAATGGTTGATATGTTTTTTTATTCATTGTTAATTATTAACGAAGGAATTAACATTTTAACAATATACATACCAGCTTACATCGTGAGAAAAAAAAAACAGATCATGGTAAACAATAGTACAAGAACTTATTAAAAGAATACATTTACAGTAACTACAAACAGGTTTTTTCTACCTTGGTAGATTTTTGTCCGTCGTCAAATCATATAGACATGATCAAAAACCAGTTTGGTAGCCATTTTAGAAGCTGACAAACCTCCACAATCGGTCAGCTTCTTGGCTTTTCTGGTTTTATATTTTTTTTTAGCTTTTTTATATTTTTTTCTATTTTTTTTCATATTAAGTATGATATCGCATATTAATACGGTGAGCGTTAATGTTAGTAAAATAAAAGGTTTATAAACATTGTTAGTATAAATAAACCAGGCTCTCCCTACAATATACAAATCAAATATAATATGTTTTTTTTCTTATTTTATGCCTCTTTTGTTTTTTGTTGTTGCTTTTTTCTTTTCTTATTTTTTTATGCTTTTGGTTCCGTTACAAGTCAAATTTTACTTAAATGGTTTATCCATTATCAGTCCGTAAGAACACTAATTTATGTTCTCAATAAAAAATAATATTAATAAACTGACACAAATCGGTTATTAGGCCAAGTAAAATTGATTATTAGTTTCACATCTGGGATTCAATATTGCATTTTGGTGAGGGGGTTTATTTTTATCTATAAGCCTAGGCCTTACAAAATTAAGTAAAGTACGATAAAAATAAAGAAATACACATTTAAATATATTCTACAACTACTTCATTTGATAGTTCTTAAGCCCAGAGTATTCAGTCTGTAGTATTACATTTTTTGACTTTCTTCATTTAAAATTATACAGTTTTTAAAATAGAATTTTTTTATACAGCACTAAAATTTAATGAGGTAAGGGACGTTGAACTAAAAATTAATTTCACTTGGCCTTAATGTGTGAATCAATTGAACATATAGCCAGATAAAAAATTACATTGTCATTTGGTAAAATCTACCAAACTGTCTATCTCGAAACTATATAAATATTTCACCTTACTCTACTGTTGGTGTGATATATACAAAAATAAAATAGTTTTACCTGGTTATATGAACTGAATCAACACATTTTTAAAGTTTACACTTCATAAGATTCCACATCAAAATTTACATCCATATTTTTTTAGTTATAACAATTTTATGCCTATTGTAATCGTGCCAATTCCATCAGGTTTGATTTTGTCATAACCTACAATGGCATTGCGCAATAGTCCATTATTGAGTTAATCGGTGATTACCGTGTTTTACCACCAGTCGCGATCGATTTTTTTGACAGTCCGTCACAAATGTTCATATTTTGATAGTGATCAGGAGCGAAACTGAAATCAAATGTAACTGTTCTTCATTAGACCGTAAATCCATTGGGAAAGTAAATTAGAAACAATATGCCATTTGCATTGAGTCGCTATAAAAAGTATAGTATTCTCAAGGTTCTTTCGTAACATACGGACATACAGATTGGTTGTGAGTAAAACACGGGACTATGATTGTTAAGTGTTTCTTGGTGGTCGAAATTTAGAGGTGGAATCCATCACAGTGGTAGACGACGTGATTGGTTCTATTTAGAAGGAATCGCATGGCGATGTAGGCGCACTACTGTCGCTAAAACTTTCAAGCCGAGATCTGTATGCATCTCTTTCTCGTCGCGTCCTTTCCAACTCAACTCGAAGGTGCTGCACCTCAGCTCTCAAATTGGTGTAATCGTTTTCCATAGTACTGCGTTGAAACATTCGTTTTGCTCGACAGCTGTGTGCGTATCCCCGATTTTTCAGTGTTCGCCTTCGCTGTTTTAAATGCATAATATCCTCCTTATTGTATGAACGTAATCGTCGGTTGAGTTCTTTAACGCTTAAACTCACCAACTCGTCATCTGTAAACTCTTTTAGATTGTCACAATTGGGTGGGTTGGAATCCGGCGGGGCTACTACCCCTGAGCGGCTCCCGCTTGTTCCTGGATCATTGGCTGCACCGATTAAAGTTTCTGCGTTGCCTGAAGAAGACAGAAAAGCAGAATCCAAGGTTGTATAGTAACATGGTACTGGCTGGTCGACATTTGGCAGTACTGGGCTAGGGACGTTTATCAGGCAAGACGGTGGTATTCCGACGTTTGGGGACTCATCTGATGGAGTCGTTCCCAAATTTGGTCTACCACCATACATCACACAATCATCAGCTCCTTTATCCTCTTCCTTCACTTCGAAATCAAAATCAAAGTCCTCGATATCCTCTAGCCCGCCGAGAAGTTCATCAACATCGAACTTCTCTGCCATCGTCGTGTCGATGCCAATCTCGGTTTCAGTCTGTAGTCAATGAAAGTGGAGGCACCTCTCGTCCCTTATGTTGTTTGACACGTAAAGACCCGATGTCCAAATGCGGCGTTTTGTAAATTCTTGAGAAATGAATGTGATAAAAAATCACACGTCAAGAAAAAAAGAGACCTAGGGTTACTTTCCGAGATAAAATTTATCTATAAGAAAGTTTCCTTTCGGTCAAAATATGTCGTTTCTTCAGCAGAAACGCCGCATAGCTGTGGAGGTCATGAAGGATGAGAGGCAACAACGCCCTCTTCAGAGCGTCGATCGTATTTATACGCCTTACCTTATGAATATTCATTAGTTTATTTTTAGACGTTTCGTCATAGAAAACTGCTGACGTAAGAAATTCTGTGTTTAGAAACGATTTTTACACTGGAATACTATTGAATTGGTTCGGTTCGATGAACTTACTGTGTTGCCCGCGAAAAAAGGAAAAAACAAAATTTACCTTTAAGTTAAATTTAGACTGATTTTGCACAGTGTTATTATTTTAGGAAGAATACCGTATGTAATGAAGAAGGCGCTATAGTTTGGTGGGTTCAAGATAAAAAAATAGTAAATAAAATTAAAAATTATACACTATATATACAGTAAAAACATTTTACAAAAATTATAAAACAAAAACAATTTAAAAATAAACCAGACATACGGCCGGTAATATTCAAATTACTAACAAAAAATAACAACACGAAAGTTTACTTTAATAAGAATAATAATATAAAAAAATATAAAGCGCTAATTCCAGATAGGAATACATGATCAAAAGCGCATTTGTACATTCAAGAGATTGATTTGTAAATTGTTTTTAGATTAGACTTAAATATTTCAATGTTTGCAGACTGCTTTAAGGATAAAGGTAGTTTGTTCCACAGGACGATGCAGAAAAGGAGAAAGTTCTATTACCAGGTTTTTGTCTTGTAATTAGGAACAGAAAGTAGAAATTGACTTTTAAAACGAAGACGTCGGGTGGGGATGTTAAAAGATTGAAAAAAAATTATGGTTGTTTAGATTAAAATAAAAAAAGCATGTTAAAATTTCTGATAATAAAAATAACAACGGTGTAGGCCTATATAAAGTTCCTTAACACCCACATAATAATTGTAGGCCTAACCCTCTCATACCCGGATGGAGCTATAAAAATCTTCCGTAGTAAAAAATCCGAGGTAATAGTAATAGAATTTAGAAGGCATATCAGGGGCGGATGTAGAATTTTGGAAAAAGGGTGGGGGACGGTGGGAAGGCAAAGTCTTAGCGGGGTCCGGAGGCATGCTCCGCGAGAAATTTTGTTCTTTAGATGTAGGCCTATTTCCAGAAAAGACCGTCAGGTTAAGGGATCAATTCTTGTCTTGTGATTGCTGAATATTTTTCGTTTTATAGACAGTAATGTTGATATTTACTTTCCAAAAGGGGAGTCAACTGTAAGCAGGGGAGGAATTGTTTATGCCCAGGGAGAGTCCGGCGTCCCTCTAGCATCAAAGTGAAGTAAACCGTCAGGTTAATAGGTTACCACCGCCCCCCCCCCCCCCGCAGGGTTCAATTTAATACTTTGACATTTTTCTACATGTAAAGGTGGGTGGTCGACCACCTCTCCGGATACGCAATGATGATCGTCGTCGTTAAGCAAAGTTATTAAGGGCAGAATCCATTTACGCGTTGCGTTTGCGGCTCCGTTTGCGGCTGCGGTTTGCGATTGCGTTTTATATGATTCCATTTGTGCGTTTTTACAAGCGTTGGTATGCGGTCACCATGAAGTCAACATGGATATTGCAGCAGTATCTACTTTTGGAAGAGTAAGAATTAGCAATAGGCCTAATGGTTTTATGTTACGAACTCATTAACCCTAAAAAGTGAAAGAGAAGGCACATGTGGTGTGTGCAACGTGACAACACCAAAAATATAGACGACATTATAAAGTCAAAATATAAAGCCAAATGTGTTCCCGTATTAATATGACGATTTAATTGCTCCGTTATTTCAGCGCACTTGGCAAGATATATTAAGACAAAATATACCTTATGGAATTACCATGTACGTGTTTGAATACCAGAATGAATACACGTGTGTCACAAATTTCAGAAAAATTGTATTGGCGCATGCGTGTAAGAGGTTATTATTAAAGTTACCGTACGGACAATTTGTTTGAAACCGGATGAATCGCTCCATGTAGCGATTGAAAATAAGCGCATGAGATTCCGGACGACTCACGCAAACGCAACCGTACTAATGGAATCACATTCGCTTAAAACCATTGTCTCGATTGAACCGCGCCGCAAACGCAACGCGTAAAAGGATTCTGCCCTTTACACTTATCACTATCCATGCATGGTAACATTGTATACATCAGTACTATTGGCTCATGCTGATTGACCTCAGCCAATCTATGTCTGTAATTCATTGCAAACACATTTCGTGGTAATGGAGAATATAAAGATTGTCGCACCCAATCGCAACAGGTAACAATTGCAATATCATTTTCATATCGATTACTATTGTTGAGCATTTACACGATTTTATTTGGAATTGGGTGAAAGTGGTTGTAGTAATTGCTACAACCGATTGCAATGTGATGCTAGTGTGAATGGGGTATATAGCCTTTATAAAAGGACAAAATATTAGATACTGTAAAGCCAAAAATAAATAATCCCAATTAAATAAACCCAATTCAGACTATCATCACATATATCACATCACAATCAGTAGCGATGTGATCGGTGGAAATTCCTGATCGCAAATTTCAAACGCATACATACACACACTTTATTGTGTAACAGTACGTCACAGAATGTCTTGTAGTTCATTCGGCGATAGAGGGTGTCCTGACCTCAGCCAATCAGTGCCTTTGGAATTTGTTGCAGGCGGATTCCGTGGTAATCGCAAGTAATAAAGATTGTAACAACCAATCGCAATCAGTAACAACTGTGATACCAATTACAATCGATTACTACTGGTCAGCATTCATACACGATTTTACTTTGCAATTGGGTGCGATTGGTTGTTGCAATTGCTACAACCGATCACAATGCGATCCTAGTGCCTTATTTGAACAGGTTGTCCCTCCTAACTTACATAGGCACTGACCTATTTAAAGTTACTCATCAGTTATAAAGTATTTTTTCTAGCATAGTTCCTTTATCCCCTAGCGTAAGGGAATTCCCAAATGGTACTGGTTCTGGACAATAGCGTTCTGGCTCCACAACAAGAAGTGTATCCAGACTAAACTTAGATTAGAGTAGATACTGTACATAGATTGAAAAATGTTAAAGATAGTGCAGTCAACTGTACTACTAAATTTATTGTTAATTTTAATAATTTCACAGTCAAACATTGCATTTAAGGTTCTATTATTTCCCTCTCTCAATAAACACTAGTTTTCCTAAGCTTCCCGCATGCCGCCTCTAATATCGTCAAAAGTAGATATGCTCCTCCTCTTTTGGTATGTGCGCTGCCTCTAAAATTTACCCCAAAAAAACAAACAGTCAACTGCAGCATAAAATAGATGAAAAAACATGCACATAACATTGTATTTTGGGTTAAATTTTAAACCCTTAATAAGCCCACCCAGCCGTTAATTTTGGGCCCCCCTCTTTCACATGATCATCCGCCCTGTTAAAAAATCTTACAACTTTTGTAAGTTATCTGCCTCATTTTCACACAATATTTACTATAAACCTTCAAAAATAGACCCGTCTGCCAATGTTCTGAAGATTTTACTACCTTCGTGAAATTAAAATATGAGAAAATCACTAAATTACATCACCATCACATTTATTATTGAAAAGCACAACTTATAACATGTAACAGTTCTTAGAACATAGGAATACGGGTGTATACATCTTACAGAGAATTATACTACATAAAACTAAGAAATACTACAGTAATAGTAACAATCGTAGTCATAATACTTAAATATTAATAAATGTTTTTACAATTTTGACTAAAATATCACAATTCAAACAAATTTATTTGTAAAAAATTACACTAATTGGCAAATTAAAATACTATTTTACTGAAAAACTGCTGCAAGTTTGGAGAGGTTGTGATGTCCTTGTATTCATGCAATTATTTTACAGTTAACTCCCCCAAAACCGATCCTCCAGAAAACCAAATTTCACACTAAAGTGGACCTTTTCAAAGGTAAAAAATTATCGTAATAAATTTTTGAAAAACGGCGAAAAGTTTTCAATTTTTAAGGAATTTTACATCGGCATTGGCCTTTTCAAGATTTTTGTATGATTGGTCAAACTATCTCAGCTCTTGTTTAGTCACCGTACTGGTCAATGTAAAGTTTTTAATGACACATTCAAACAGAAAGCAAACTGAAGATGAAATTGAGAGGAAAAATATGATTTTTGCTTTAGTTATTTTAGTTAAACTGAAGATGTAGTGATTACGAAAAAACACGTCTGATATTAAGTGATTTTGTTGCTCTCAAATTCAATGCAAATATACAAAAAGCTTGAAAAGGCTAATTCCAAAGTAAATTGCCTTAAAAATTGCAAAAAAGTATGGAACCAATACAGTCAAACTTGCCAAGATGAATTATATTGTTCATACAAAATTGTTTTTCATTAATTGGCAAAATCAAACCTTTTTCCAATGCCACTTTGGTTTCGACAGCAAGTCTCGACTACTATATATGTATTAAAGATCATATGACATGCATTTTAAAATGGTTGATTTGTAGTTTCAAAATGCCTTTCACGTTTTAATTCTGTTTTCAAATACCTATAAAAAGGTTGTTTTGACAAAAGCCAATGACATTAAATTAAATAGGTCAAATTAATCGGTGTGTTATGACTTAAGATGTGATTATTACCATGTACACTGTTCGCATACGGTACGGCAGCATAACTAAAAAACAAACGTATCAACTTGAACGAATACAAAAGGGAGCATGTTGCATTATTATTGGTGCGAAATATGCGGAATTGCTGCAACAGTTGGGACTTCAAAGAATGTCAGATAGATGTCTCCATCTATGTGTTGAGTTTGGAAAAAAATGCACCCAATCGGAAAGATATTCATGTTGGTTCCCGAACCACCACTACACACATGATATAGGGCTATATCATATGTGGCAGAGCGAAATCAAATGCTAGTTTTCCGCAATAGGCAGAAATTTTGAAAATGTTTTTTTTTTTCTAATTTTATTTTAAAAAAATATACAGTTTATACATTCAACTTTCGTACTACCTAGACAATTTTCAGATATATGATCAAAAAATGTTCAAGAATTGCTATTTAAAATGACCTTGATTAGTCAATGTATACTGATAAACAATTTTCAAATACAGTTTTCTCAAAACTAACATTTTGGAACTTTGATTGTTCAAAACTTCACAAGGAAACATCGTATGAGACTGATTTTTTTTGCATGTTAAAGATAGTAATGTGTAGTTTTATAATTTTTTAAAAATAATAAATTTTCAATTTTCCGACATGTTCCTCTTTTGGCTTAGCTCTGCCACATACGATGCAATGATAAACAATATGTAAAGTAACAGCATAAAAAACTCGTACAAAAAATAAGGGTGGTTGGTTTTGGAGGGTAAACTGTATACACTATACATGGTCCTATTCAATGGAAATTCAACAAAAATTCATTCTATAGCAGTTATAAATGCTGAAATATTGAATACTGTACAAACGTCTTTAAATGCCTTTTATTTTGTATTAAAATATGAGTTATGTTACAGTATCTACCTGATGCATTCCCAATCAAAAAAGAAGAGCAAGTGAAATTGAATAGAAAACAATAAGAGAATAAATAAATTGCATACAATACAATAACAATACTTCATTGTAAAAAAGTGTTATTGACTAAGCATTGGTGGTAATGTTGGTGTTAAAAAATTAAAGTAAAAACCACTACTACATACTTTTGGTCCTGAATGTGTGTAGTAGAAAAAGTATTATATACTGTAGATCTTTGGATTGTTAGAAAGGTTCAACATTGCGGTCCTGTGTACTTCTAAAAATGTGCTAAAAATATTGTCAGCACCCATGGCTTTATTTGTATGGTAATGATTATACTGAACTGATATATAGTCAATAACAGTTGTAATATGTCAGCAGTAAATGGGTTGTTACTTGAATATTTAGATTGTAACACTATGGTTACACAAGGAAAGATCAAGAAAAAAAGTATCAAGACAAAAATCTTTAACATAGTATGGCAACGCTATGAATCAATACATTTATTACAGTGAAGCATCTGTATCAAATCTTCCCAAAATGGAAGGAGCCTACAAATTCATCTATTATAACATTCTCAAATAATTTAATAATTCAATTTTGAAGGCACATTTTGCAATTTTTAAAATTAACATGAAAATTCATCAATTCAGTCAGCATCAATAATTTTTTATAACACAACTTTTGTTTTTGATAACTTACACAATGATAGTAATTTTTTTCCACACCAGTTCTGTTAGATATATATTCTATTGAAAAATATCATAGTCAAAATGTCTGAACTTGAAAATGTCTTTAACACTGAAAACGAGAAAATGTCTTAAGACAATTGTTGCATTATTGTAGGCTAGTATGGTTGTTAAGGACGACTTACCAGGAAGCTTGAAATACAGAAGCAAATCTCAATTTTCTAAAAATGTACATTTGGCAAATTTAAAAATGTTGATTAAATTCATAAAATAATAGAAAATCATCATCTAGAGTACCTATTGAAAATCTACCTTCACAGGCTCACAGACATTTTGCCCTACTCTTCTTTTCTCTAAACTTCCTTTTATGCTCATGGCTCAAATTTCTGCAAAGTTCAACTTGCCTGTATGACAATGAAATACTAAAGTAGAAGAAAATCTAAAAACTTTTCAATGTCAATGAGAGAACAAGATATTAGGCATTCCAAATTTAAGGTCTCACCACAAAATCAGGAAAATATGTAGGAAAATGTATTTCATATAAACATTTTTAAGATTATCAAAGTTAAATTAAACTTAGAATAAAAATAACTCCAGGAGTAAAACTAATCCCTCCCCCACTCCACCACCCCAATCACTTATTTTCAACAGCAACTAACCAACAAAGTTTTCTGCCCTATTAACCAAATGTCTATAATTAGCATTGCTGGTTAATCCTTGTTTCTTAAAACATCTGAAATTCAATTTTTTACACCTACTGACATTTCAATATTTAGATTCACATTGTTTGAATGATTGCCCATTTCAATATTAAAATTCCCATTCAAAAAAGGAACAAAATGGTAGTGCTTGGTTATTATTAGTGGGAGTACTGTATGTAAAATTTAAAGAATGATCACTCCTGAATCTTGACATTAAAATAAATTACTTGGCAGCGTTTAATAAAACTTAAATGAACCGGAGCACCCATCAGTGGCGGCGCTGGGGGGCATTGTAGCGCCTGTCGGGGGACCTTTTTTCCCCCAATTTGTCGGGGGCCAGGTAGGTACAGTCAAGCCCCAAATGTACTAAACGGCCTAAAACGGCACGCTAAATACTTTTTTTCTTTTTTTTGTGCTTGTCTAATTGAAAACCGGGAACACACCCACCTCACACTTTGTCAATTTGTCGGGGTTGCCTCCCTGTCAGGGTCATTGCTCTGCCATTGGGGAATTCCTGGCGCCGCCTATGGCACACATATTAACAGGCAAATCTGTTGATATAGTTTAATAGTTATTTATAGGTAAACTTGTCTCATTTTGTGGCGAGTTCTTAGGGATCATGTCAAAATTTTACTGCTACAGCTACTGCAGTAATTCAGTTACAACAAAATTAGTTTGGTAGCTGAAAAAGATTTACTGAAATCAGCATGTCAAGATGTGACTTTGTGTGTCAATGCAATCACAAAGAACATATAAAACAGGAAATTATGTAGACATAATAGCAGTAGGTTACTGCAGTAACTGCAGTAGACTTAATAACAATAGATTACTACAGTAACTGCAGTAGACTTAATAGCAACAGATTACTACAGTAACTGCAGTAGACTTAATAACAATAGATTACTACAGTAACTGCAGTAGACTTAATAACAATAGA
>JAOTQE010092782.1:0-14572 GCA_025631205.1 Nesometra sesokonis
TTTATTTTGGAACTATACCATCCTTATTAGACAATCAAACCTTTTGTCTCTCTTGACATGAATAAATTGTCTGGGCTCCCGGCCTACTATGCGGTTACAAATTCATATCCGACAATTTTCCTGTAAGGAGAAATTTACTAACAACAATGCACATCACACAACGACCCACGTAAGAATATAGTAAGACCAAGGTTGTTTTATAGTGAACGGTAAGACCGATTCACAAAGACTAATTACTGTTGGGGCTGGACAGCATAAAAGGTATAATCGTTTTACGCGTTGCGTTTGCGGCTCCGTTTGCAGCTGCGGTTTGCGATTGCGTTTTATGCGATTCCATTTGTGCGTTTTTACAAGCGTTTTGATATGCGGTCACCATGTATGGAACGCCGTTTTGGCCTTCTATGGCGATTTCCCGATCTTTGCATTCACTATTCGGCCCATTTAGCATTACGTTCGTATCTTTTACCTTTACATACTACTCTTTCGTTATTATATAGGAACCATTCGTCATTCAGCTCAATTTCATTCGGCACATCCAGCATTACATACTCTTTTGATTATATGCTAACCATTTGTCATGCGGCTCAATTTCATTCGGCGCATTTACTATTCTATACACATCATTAACCTTCGGCTCATTTATCATTTTATTCGGCGCAATTCAATCAGGCGTGAGGTGGATTTTAACCTCTGACATCGGGTCAAATAGAAAAATGCAACGGCTGTAGAGTAGAGAGTCAAAGTTTTAGGGGGTCCGGGGGCATGCTCCGTCGGGAAATTTTGATCTTTGGAAATGGTCTCAGGAGCGTGTCAACAACTCTTGTCAATTTCTTGTAGTCCATCAGCTAGGAGGGGTTATAGTGCACCACCCCCCCCCCCCACATCCCTATAATTTTGGTAGTTTTAGGTTCCAATAGATACGGCGAATAGGAAAATCGATGTTCACATTTTCACACATTTTCTTTTCCGAGATGGGTTTTTACTCATGTTTCAATGGCGGATCCAGGATTTTGTAGAGGATGGTTCGAATGGAAAAGTATGAAAATAAAAAGCGTGTCAAAGAACTCTTCCCCTAGAAAATGTCTTTCCAAGATACCTGCAAATAGACTTTCCCGAAGTCTAAGGTGTCTGTAATTACTTTTAAATTACTTTTAAACAAGAAATATATCACTTTAATGTTAATAACGAAAAACCTCTTCTTTTAGTCCACTCGAACTGTAGCAGTTTTTTTTTTTGTCGGAGGGGGTTATCGAACCCCTGAATCCTCCACTCGATCAGCTACTCCAGCCCTGCTAGATTTTGATGAGCAAAAAAAAGTTATTGTCTCTAAATTTGTGCTTTCCTGGTTCCTGAAGGTGGTTTTCAAAGGCCGATATTCGTATTTAACATACATGCTGTTTTTCAATTCTGAATTTTGTAGTTTGAGTGACATTTCAGGGGGACTATCCCCCCTCATTCGCCGCCCATGTACACGGCTAGGAATGATCAATATTCGTTGCATCGTGACTCTAAAATAATGATGGACGCTCTAGTACCCCAACGTGAGATCACTACATTGGAGGGTTGGTTAAAAAACCGTCCCGCCCTCATCAGTTTTTATTCTTTCAGTTTTATGCATTTAAAATCTAGACCTACGGTAGCTGCAGTAGTCGTGCACTGCAAAATCAGAAGACGATTAAGATTAGAGTGCGGCTAACGATCCAAAACTACACAGGCAAGACCAGCGATCAAATGAAGCGATCCTTCATAATGCTCGTTTTTATAGTATTAACATAACCTAATCTGCAATTTCCACATTTCTGAAGCTGAGGCGTTAAAGTCGCCGATTTGTATAGCCTGAGGCGTTAGTCGCAATTTGCTTAATTCTAGATTTAAAAATAATATATGTATACAGTTTTAACTACGAAGTAATCATTTACAAGTATTTTTAACGATGATTTATTTCAATTTTAATGTTAATTTACCAGTTGATAATTATTTGTTTCATACCCATACAATGGCGGTTATTATAAATTTTACATGGGAAAAAACAACTAAACAGTCACAAATGTGCGTGAACAGACTGTGGCAGACAAACCGACAGACAGACGTTTTTCAAAAGCTGTTTATAGAGACGCTTTTTGTGTCTAAAAATCTATCGGTAATTTTAGGTAAGCGATCTATTTACCCAATTATTGATTTTACAGAGCCTTTCAAACTTCAAACTTTTTGAGAATCGTTTTATGAACAATGGGCCTACTGTATGTTTGACTGGTGCTGTAATTCGGTCGATTTTACTACACCAACGCGAGATGAATGGCCATAACACCTGTTCTTATCACTGATGCTAATGTTGATAGTGCTGATTGATAGGAAAAACATGGTGGTGTATTTGACTCACTGTATGGTTTTATCCTCTGAAAAAATGGAAGGTTCTCATTTCCTCTGAAGGGTGATGCTGGGGCCTCAATTTAAAAGAAGTCCCGACTATTATAAACACTATATTTTACACATATACACTGTATTTTCTCTGTCTCAGGAGGGGATGCCTGTATACGCTACTGAGGGCCCATTTCACACCCCTAACAGGGGCGGATTTAGGTGGGGGTGGGTCACAACCGGAGCGCCACCTCTATTATTGCCGGGTGTAAAATCGACCCCGAAAATAAACAATAGATATACAAATGGGCTATGCATAACTTAAACAAGGTACCAAAACACCCAAAAATGTGGAAGAAATTCTTTGCTTGTTAAAAGACCTGTTGCCTAGGTATTTTTTACATTAAAACCAGAGTTGAAAAGAAAATTCCGAGAATATCTTCAGTTTCATAATTTATTTGTCCATGTCTATCTGGATGTAATACCATTGTAAGCATATACAATATTACGTTTTTATTTTGTTTTATTTTGTAAGTATAGAGCCTGTTGGTTATTTATAGTTCAACACTATAATAATCAAAGAGAATAACAACTTCAACTTTTAAAAAAAATGAACATACAGTTAACAACATACATTTTAGTAGTTTATCAATTTTAGTTAATTTATCAGCCCATTCATTCCAAAATTCTGTGTTAAAATGTTAAAATATTCTACAAGTCACTATTTGTTTTCAAATTCATAAATATAATACTGATCTGCCACGTTTATGTTATTATTACTTCAAAACTTCGTTAGTACAGTACTTGGCTTTCCCAAATTATTTTATTATAGTTTATGAAATATTTTATGCTAGGTAAAATTATAAGCTGCCTGCATAGTAACTACATTCTAAAAAACATTATCCTAAAAATGTTAATGTTAACATGATCCAATAAAACTAGTAAAAATCAAGTTATTTTAAGATAAGATCCCGACAACCTGCAAAAATACAGCACAACAATCTATTAATAATATGTGACATTTACTGTATATAGCACTTAATGCCAAGGCATCTAAGCACTTCACAATTTTTTACCAGCAGTCACTGAAACAAAAACCTATGGAATACAGTCTATCCCATAATGCTGCAGCTGTAATCAGTGCATATGGCATTTGTACCTCCCAGGTACCCATTTATACACCTGGGTGGAGAGAGGCAACGTGGGTAAAGTGGCTACCAACACAAACAGCCAACCACAGTGAGCCTCGAACCCTGACCTCATGACTGAAGTCCGAAACAAAACTTCTGTGCCAACTGTTTCCACACAATATTAATACAAACAAACCCACAATTAACCGAATAATGGAAATCAACATCACTTAAAACACATTTATTTAGTTTTCCCTTTTACCGTCTGGAAGCCCTTGATAAACTGTACCTATGCTGGCTCAACTGATTCTCAATTTAGTAGAAATATTTATTACAATATATTAATATATAAGTTAAACATTTGTTAAATGTTAATTAAAAAAAATGTACTAAAACGAAGCACCACCTCAAACACCCCTGTTATTCTAAGTAGTATGATCCTTCATGCCTTTCCTTAACGTTTCATACACATATGACCTGACCATTCCATTTTTTAGGGATATATACAACGAAGCTCAAAAAATATTCTAATAGTATTATAAAATATACAGGAATAATTTATAGATAAAAATTCTATTTTTTTTAAACATTGGTCCATTAAGCTATTGTCACAAATGGTCTAACAATATTTTGTATTCCCTCCCACTTTTTAACATTTTAGGGTGAAAATTTTTTTTTTAATCTAAAATTCACTTGCATAAAACTTACTCAAGCAAAATGAAGGTGTTTTAGTCACATACTATACTTATACCACACCTGATCGTGTTATACAGGGTTCATACATTTTGAATTAAAAGAATTTCCATAACTTTTCCAAGACTTTTCATAGCCAAAAATGTCGACTTCCTAATTTCATAAACAATGAAACAAAAATATTGTTTGTAAATTTAGTTTTATTACAAATGAACAAACATGAAATTACAACATATAATTAATTTCAATTAATTTTCTAGATTTTTAAATATTTCCATAACTTTTCCATAACCAAAGTCATTTTCCAGGACCTTTAATGCCCTTGAAACCACTGAATTTAATTTAATTTTAATTCCCATGCATTCCTTACTTTCAAAAACTGTATGAACCCTGTGTTAAGCACATTGCAGCCTGATAATTTTTTTTAATCTAAATTTAGTTTTTGTCACATCCAACAGCAAGTTTTTTCGCCACTTAGAAGATGGTGATCTATGCCATACTTTCTAAACCAAGTCTCATTATGAGGCTTAGGGAGTGGCATTGTTAGGTCATGGGAAAAAACTAGCATTCTGTCAGGTCTGAACCCAGCACCTTGGGATTGGAAGGCAAGCATGTTAACCACCAAGCTAGAGTGCCACTTCAAAAACCTTGTTTTTAAACTAAAAATGAGCTTTTAAACAAAGTCTTTTTAGGTATAAAATATTATTTAACTATAGTGAAAGCCTAGTTCTGCTTTTGCCGCATTGTTGTGCCTGTGGTCTTGGCTCATTTGGCTTAAAAGGTGTCAGCTCTGGTTCCACATTTCCATACTAAAAGAAATCAGAAACAATAATTAATAAACATATATGTAAATATGTAGATTCATGTGTAATTTATTACTGAAGTTACTATTGAAGTACCACAGAGTTACACATTGATAGGTGGCGTCATTTCGTTGCTAGCAGCAACAAAAATTTCTATAAAGTTTTGCATAACCTTAATTTTGTATCTAAAACCTCAGTTGATGAGGGGAAATTAAACAATTACATACAGTCAAGTGGAGGGGTGATGTTAAAATGCATACACATGTGTACAAGGGATGGGGGGAGTTGTGGATGTCTAGGATGGGTTTTATTTATGCATATTGTATGCAGGTTATCTAAAAAATTGTCTTACTGATGGAGAAAAACAAAAAAAAATAGAGGATGTATACGGGTAGGCAGGTAGTCAAGCTAAAATTATAAATAGCAACAAGGGTGGGGTGTGGTCAAATTTTGCCAAAAAATGCAGGCCTCTAATTTGTGCTTTGTAGGGGCAAAGCCATTTTTGGCTTGATTTTAAGTGGTACTACGGGGCACCTGAGGCCGTTTTGTACAATTTGTATCCTTATGTATTACTGAAAATAAGGGGCAAAAATGCACATGTAATTGTTAAGTGCACTCTGAGTGAATAGATAATTTCTAGAGTGCACTCCTAGTGTGCAAATCCCCACGCACATCCGAATGCTCCCATGTATAATTTTCCACACATATAACTTCCCCTTAAAAATGTGCCTCAGCTCACTTGCTTAAGAAAGCTTTTTGAAATTCCATATTGCTAGTTAGTTTCACACTTAAAATAAGTTTTAAAAAGCATAATTAATACAGATTATATCTTGGAAAAACAGTAACATATTATATTTATGCAACAAAAAAGAGAAGCATAAAAAAGAAGCATAAAAAACATCAGTTTCCAGCAAATGTAATAATGAACTTTTTACATGATCAGGCAGTTACTAGAATTATTCAATATCTGTTAATAAGATTGTGATGAGTATCCCCACCCTAAAAAAACAGTTATTTGACATTTGACACCCGCACCTTGACCCCGTGACCCATCATGGCCAAGATGGGACCAAGGAGTAGCAAAAAACAGTTAATTGACCTTTGACCCCAGTGACCTTGACCTTTGCAAAAAATGAACCCATCAAGGTTAATTTCACAGTGAGCCTGCATCCACCCACCAAGTTTGATGAAGATCAGACCAAGGACCCAGGAGGTGTAGAGGAACAAACAGACAGACAGACAAACATTGCTCAAATTATAGCATGATGTATTTCAAAGAAAAATCTCCATCAATAAATTATTGGGCTATACAGGTCTGGGATGTTTTGTTTAAACGGTTTCCCTAAATTTGCACACTATAATTGAAGGGTTGTTTGTTGGGAGTGGTTAATGTACTCAACCATTAAATAATTAAAAAAAAAATATATATAAAATAAACCATACCTTTGGTTTATAATTCTTCTCTTCACACCACTTAACAAAGCAGTTTTTTGTGACTTCTAAACTTTCTGGGTCACGTAATTTACAATAAACACGTATTTGTTGTTCAGAGAACTTTTCTGGAAGCATTTGGGACACCTAAAAATATAAAGGAATATATATATATATAAAACTATCGAGTTGATCTATAAAACTATCAATAAGGTTTGCTGTAATTCATATCCATTTGATTATCATTAATTTGTTAAAAAAGGCACGAGTTTGACGACAACTTGCATCTACTTCTAATGGTGGAAGAGTCTTCTCCGATAAGAAATTTAAACAAATTTATGTAAATAGCTCATGTGTATTGTTATACAATATAGTGTAATATTACATGAAAATTGAATAAATAAATAAAATAAAATAAATAAAATAATCCATTGCTCCTAATAATGTACTTTGCTCAGCTTTGCTTTACCACCATTTTTTTTATCATAAATAAAGCAATCTGTTACTTGTTCACTAGTACTTTTGTTTTATTTTTCTCCATCTACTACTAAAATCCTGTCACTATCCCTCTAAACTCTAAACATCATCATTGCAAAGTGAATCACAACAGCACAGTACTATCATTACTGTCCTAGACATGTACTCGTGGTAGTCAAATACTTAGGACACAATAAAACAGATTCAATTCCTGGTGAGGACAGTACTCAGTCCACTCAGCTGTGAACGAGTATCTGGTCGAAATATACCAGGGAAATTTTACCGGGTTAGTGTCTGGTGGGGTTAGTTTACTAGTTACATCTTAAATGTAAAGCGCCTAGAGAGGTTGTTGATCTATTAGGTGCTATATTATAATTATTAAGGTTGAAAAGGCGGCATGAAAAAGAACTGTCCATCTTACCACACAATGCCAAGCCTTAGTACAAATGGATATTTTTCCAGAACCTGAGGGTATTATCTTTGTGAGAGGTTCAATGTTCACACATTATAAAAAAAATTCATTACCTCACTTTTTCTGACCATCGTTGCTTGCTCAGGGTCATTCTTTGAATAAAATCGTACAAAGTCAATAGGGTTCACACTTCCCATTCCATAATTCAAGTCCACAACCTAATAAAAACAATAATACAGTAAACCTCATTTACACACCCCTCAGTCTGGAAGGTGTTGTGTTTGTAAATGAGAAAGTGTTTAAATAGGGCGGTTCATAAAACAAAATAAGGGTTGTTCGAGGCAAAAAATCCTGCTTTCCATACCCAGTACCTTTTGGTTTCTGAGCCAATTGGGAAACGAATTGTGAGCTTTCATACAACTGGTCAAATAAGGACTCCAAAACACTTACGTGTTTATTTTGTTCTCTTGGTTGTTAGAACATGATGTTTAAATGAAACAGGAGGAGAAAATATGAAAAACTAAGAAATATCAATGATAAATTATCGGATAATTACATCAGTATCTGTAAAAAAAGTCAAAAAAATAGATACCTTACATAAGATCATATCTAATTTGAAAGTCTTTAATTTGTTTTTATATAACACCTTTAAGGATAACTTACATGAATATCAATGTCAGAAGTCTTCAGACTGGTTCCTTCTTCTTGGAAAGATACTATTTCATCCTTCATTTTAGGAATACTTGCCTTAAAAACAAAACAAGTTTTTTTTCTTATCGAACTTTCCTGATTACAGTCAATTTTGCTTAAAGCGACTGTTTCTCCATAATTTCTAAGTCACACTTATTTTTTATGGCAATTGATGTATACCCATTAAGCCTGTTTTACACTAGGCAAAGTTTTTCGCGCAACGCAAAATTTTTCGCCTCGAAAAAATTCGCGAGATCACATATTGATTTACACTAGAATGTGATGTATCACACGATCTTTCCCGCTGTTGATCACACATGGAAGTGACTGCCGTAAATATCAATTAAGTGAAAATTTCTGTTGATCTGATTGGACAGTGGGTTTTTTTTCGCCACTTCCTGGTCGCAGAGGTCCTGGTAGACCAAGAAAGACCTGGATGGAATGCGTAGGAAAAGATTTGTTAGAGTGTAATCTCTCTGGTACCTCTCCATTGGACAGAGTTGCTTGGAAAGCAGGTGTGCAGGCTAGTCGACTGCTGCCTACCCCAGTTTCTGGGAACCCCGCAGCAGAATAAACTAATCTATGGATACTACTACGGCTCGCAGCGACAGAGTAGATACTGGTCGAACTAATTTTTTCATCACGGCGATCAGAAGCAAAGCGCCACGGCGATGCAGCGAATCATCCATTTGACAAAAAATTTTAACGGCACATGCGTGTGCTCGAAAACTTTTGCGTCACACGAAGAAATTCGCCTAGTGTAAAACAGGCCCAGTACTACCAGGCCCAAAATAAATCATTCTCTAAAAATATTTGCATGCCTATACTACATGCACCCTCTTCAGTTTCCAACTTTGAGATATTTGCAAAATTAAAACAAAAAAAAATCTCCTTCAATTTATGTGCCCTTTATATAACATACCTTTTAAAAAATTGTTTTTTACAAGTTTACCAAAAGAAATTAATTTGTTTTGATGTTTTTAGAAAGAGGGGAAAAATGATCTAAACTTTTGATATTTTTATTCATTGTGTGCATCTGTATCATGATCCAGTGTAAAAAAAAGCGCACACCCATTAGGAATTTCTTGTTGAAAAAACAGCTCTTTTCACAGATTTCATAAACAATAAAAAATGGATTCCATGACGTCATGATTATGTAATTACCAATTTTTTCCCCCTTTTCCCATAAGCCAACACCTTACCCACCGCAACATTAAAATGAATTTCAAAATAATCTCTCATAGAATGTTGTTGCTATTTATTTCTAAATCACCTATTTTCCTTACAAACATGTTCTGCACAGAGGACAACACTGAGCAGTGGCAGGATAAACAATTTTGTAAGCTTTTAATTTTTCTTTGGAATTTTTAATGAAGTATACAAAAAAACTAATCAACTGGACTTAATGTTTTTTTTAATGGAGGCAACAGTATTGTGTCTTATCCAAGATACATCGTCAGGCTGACAATAAAAAGATCTTATGTGTTATACAGTATGGTGAAAGTGCCCCTCCACCCATGGATAGGATAATCATTTCTTTCATGTCCAATTTTGAACACAAACATACAAACAAATAAAATATGATACATAACCTCCTTCCATAGGAAGGATGAATGATTTGGCAGTTTGTTTGTAGTAGTGTATAATTTCCTCAATATACAACATCCTTTCCAGGGAGTAATTGCCACTTTATATTATGTATAGGTGCTATTAAGTTAAAATCTTAATATTGGCTTACTTACCCGTGGTATTGGCTTGTCATCTTTTGCATTTGTTTGACCAATACATTTATATAGTTTCCTAGAGAGCACATTGTTGATGATATCACGGGAAGGCTGTAGTTTATCATTTGGTGAATTCAGAATCTCATAAATAATGTTATCTGTCAATTTTGTATATGCTGTCATGTCATATATTGCTTCAGAGATTTTCAACTTTTTCCTAAAGTATACAAAATGGTACTAGTAAGATAGAACCAATATTAATTGAACACATTCTGTTACTGAAAGTATAATGAATACTCCAAGCAATGAGATACACGCCATCGTGACAGGATTCAATATTTCAACATAAATTATGTCATCAGGAATGATGATTTCTGATTTCTTTCCTGATGATGACATAATTTATGTCGAAATAATGATCATGTCACGATGGCATGTATCTCATTGCTTGGAGTATGCATTATACTTTCTTACTTGAATTTGATTAGTGGACCTTTCGGATTCTGTTGCTGACAGTTCCAATAATAATCTTCAATTAAGAATGCCTATGTAAAACAAAGGCTACACAAGATGTCATTCAATACTTCGTACCAACCAAAAACTTTGAAAAAACTTAAGCATTCACCAAGAACAAAAACTTGCCAACAAGTTCCAAGATCGCATATAATCAGTGTATTATTAGTGTTACTCTTATTATCACTATCATTATTTATAAATTTTCAGTGTTATCATTATTTTCATGACATTAAGTATTAGTATTGGGCATACAGATTATTTAGTTGAATAATCAATGCTATGTAGTATTGAACAGTGCATAGTGCAATATTAGCCGATGACGTCACTACGCCAAGCGAGAGAACTGTTTTGACTGTAAATGGTGAACGCACAACAAGCAGTAGCTTAACAAACTACCTCTTAAAAATTTGCGTGTCACACAATTGACTACCTATTGTTGTTTATAAAGAATTACTAATTAATACCTACCTTAAAACCTACAAGAGTTGCTGATGTTTTTCATGAGATTAGGACATGGATTTTAATTTTGAAGACGTGGGATAGCTATGCCTTGGTTGCTGGAGAGGGAGGCCTAGGCTGAGCACTGACAAATCATTACTTTCAAGTAGGCCTAAGCTATACTGAATAATTATAACATTGAATGCCTTTGAGGGCGATACCAAAAAATATTGTACTCAATGTGGCAAAATTATGAACTCATTTAATATTTTGCCACAGCTTAAACAATATTTTTCGGTATCGCCCTCAAAGGCATTCAATATTTACATAATTATGAGTGTTGCAGCATACTCTTTAGCTAACAGGAGGTCAAGCTTAAAGTAATTTTACATATTTGACCCCTTTTAAACAGTTTATTATTGCTCATTAAAACAATTGCTTTTGCTTTTTCATTTGAAGTGTGGAGAAATTGTAAAAAAAAAAAAAAATTAAAATCAATGAATCAAAATTGTTATTTTACTCATCGGTCACCACCCAACCTCCTCAACATAACCATAGTTATTGTCACCACAGGTTTGTTAAAAAGGTGGTGGTCCTGGATCTGGGGTGTAATTTTTTTAGGCCAGAGCTAATCAAAAATACTGAAGAACTGGAACAATGCTCATTAGCTGACCTGATGGAAAACATACCTTAGGTTAGTGAATATTAACTTGGGCTAGCTATTATTAATATGGGCTAGCAACTTGGGCTAGCACTTATTTAGGTCTAACTATACCTTGGTATATTCCTATTTATAACTTTTACAGCAATAATCACATCAACCTCCTGATGATCCTCTGACACTGATGCAACACATTCCCTCCCCTTGTTAAAAAAAAATGTTCTTACCCATTTTTTCCAATTACCGGTAGATGTTCATTTGCCAGAACCAATGCCTCAACAATCCTAAATTGAATTAAAAAAATATGTAAGGTAATGTTGTTACAGTATGAAAATTATCAGTTAACCTTGAATTACACAATGAACAGACACAAAACTTAAATTACGATAAAAACAGTGTATTGAATAACACAAAGTGTCTCACAAAACTCTCAATTTCATTAAAATATAAAAAAGATACATTTTGGAACAAGTTCCATTTTTAATAATTAAAATATAAATAATATACATTTTGGAACAATTTCTCTGCACTCGATGTTCAGGTGTGTGTATAGGTTTCGGCCATATCTCATGGCTATGATTCACCACTACAATGGCAGCCTCTTTTGATGAAGTAGAAAATACAATGGCACCCTCATCAAAAGAGGGCGCCATTGTAGTGGTGAATCACAGCCATGAGATATGGCCGAAACCTGTACACACACCTGATCATCGAGTGCAGAGAAATTGTTCCAAAATGTATATTATTTATATTTTAATTATTAAAAATGGAACACAGAAGTCTTCATAGTGTCATCTCAATTTCATCTTCAAGATTTGAAGATATATTTAGATATCTAAAGCTTAATGATAATAATTTAATGTTTCAATGAAGTTGCCCAATTTTAAGACAAGTGATAATGAATTTAATTTCAATACTTTTTGTAGTACTTACATTGTTTCAATGATTTTGTTTACTTTGTGTTGGTAAGCTCGTCGGTGTAGACTATTCCTGGTGTGGAACATATCGTACAAATTACCAACTTCCTAAAGAATCAATGAGAACATTGAAAATATGTTACATGCAAATCTTGAATATTAAACCAGACGAATCTTGAATATTTAAGTCCGAAGGGATTGAGTAAACATAACATTTTCCAGAAAACCTGACAAATTGTCCAAAAAGAAAGACAAATTGTACAGCTTAAAAAGGTGGCAAACTTCAGAAGCGTTAACCGTAGTCTGGAAAAATTTGTAGGTTAGCTAACTCCACTACATCTATAGAACAATTGTGAGGACTCACCACAAAATGGATCTCATGAAAAAAAACTAACAAACTGATTGCTGTCTAATAGAGCATCGTATAAGCTGCAATCTACACTTTAAATGTGAGGTCTCACCACAAGATGAGTCTCATGGTAGGAAAATCCAAAATTGAGTTATTGGTACCTTCTAATAGAGCATAATATAAGCTATAATCTACTTCAAATGATATTCATTGGATAAGTAGGTCCAAAGATATGAACATTTGAAGTTTTTGTATATGGAAACAGAGTTTTGAGAAAATGGGACATAAAGTAATCAAAAAATAACCAATTAAAAGACTATAAATCTCAGGAAACTTGCACAAAGGACACTTTCCTGTATGAAATACTTACTGTACCTAAAAAGTACATCACAATGAAGTTTAAGTACCATAGTACTCGTAATTGATTCAAACTTAATTTCTCAAAAATCTGACTTCAGACCTATTTTGGTGATTATCTCAATTTGATCCCACCTACAATGCGACTCATTTTGTGGTGAGACCTCACAAATGACATTCATTGGATGTGCAGATCCAAGGATATGAGCATTTGAAGTTTGGAAGTATGGTTTTGCAAAAATTCCCATAAGATATCCTAAAAATAAGTCTACATGTCTCAGAAATTCTGCATAAAGGACACTTTACTGCATATAAACTAACCTAATAAGTATATTTTAATGAAATATAAGTACCATAGTACTCATAACTGATCAAAACTAGACCTATTTTGATGGTTATCTCAATTTGATATTGCAATGCGACTCATTTTGCGATGACACCTCACAATTAGTTGTAACCTAACTGATAAAATTTCACAACATCTGGACCATAAGATAATGAATGTTAAAGAATAGAAACATTATGGACTTTGAAAGTGTTGTGTTTGAAAATCATATAAAAAAAATTACAAATAATTTTTTCTTATGTGAAATTGACTGATCTTTCCATTTATGTGGGTTATATTTGTAGCATGATTTTGGTTTTCAAGCACAACCCTTTCAAAATCTGCATTTACTATTCTTTAACACTGTTTAAATTTGAGTAGTAGACTCACTGTTGATTTAAGACTCACTTTGCAACTTGTTTTGTGGCATTATTTCACCATTTAAATGTTGTGAAATTTTTATCCATTAGATCACAACTAATTCTATATCTTTATCCATATGAAATTGTTTTGAAAAAGTAGACAAATTTATGCTCTAAATTGTGAAACTTTCATAAAGCCTAGCGAAATTCCATGAGAAAAGTTTATAATTGTGGGAGTCCGGAAGATGATCCAAAATTCCTGGAAACTCCAAAGTGAAAAGTTTAAATACCTTATCTCTTGTGCATATTTGTTTCTCACCATCAACCTCCATCACCTTAGCAAACTTCATAAACCGACTGTAGTCAAAACTGTTAGAGACTCCGAGCATGTGACAATCACGTGCGAAATAATCCCACTTGTCCACGTCGATACCATTGCGTTTGTTGGCAACGATCTCGTAAAGGTACCTTTTATTTTCAGGTCGACCTTTGAATTTTTCATCCTGTGAATATTACAAAATTAAATACAATCAATGTGATAAGAATGTGTGGCAATACTGTAATTGTCCAAAAAACATGACATGTCAGGCATAGCTTTTGGGTTGGTATTCTGGTATTGGCCCTACCCTAAATATCTACATAATTATAGACGAGAATTCCTGTATTCTCTGCAACATACTAAAGAGTAAAGAAGCAAAAAAGTATGAGAATAAAAATTACATCATAATTATTTTTAAAGGGCAGGTTCACCCAAAAAAATATCTTCCTTATATGTTTTAGTTTATCATAAAAAGTATATTCAGCCGTTTCTGAATTTTTACGATACATTGTGCCTATCATAATTATTGAGGAATAGTTCAAATTACAAGATAGAATCCCTATTCTTTTACATGCAAATTGTCTGAAAGAGGGGTATTTTAAATAAATTG
>JAOTQE010092793.1:0-26822 GCA_025631205.1 Nesometra sesokonis
AGGATTGTCCTGGAGTCTCCAGGAATTTTGGATCATCTCCCGGGCTCCCGGAATTATCAGATTTTCTCCCGGAATTTTGTTTTCTCCAGGAAATTCTCTACGTTTCACAATCAGAAACATAAATTGGCCTATTTATTTCAAAATTGTGATTGAAAGTAAGTAACTATGATGTTCAGTAAAATTTTGAGGAGTAGCAATAGCATTTTAGCAGTGACAATACATGTTAGAAACTATCATTTCATTAACGGGCAAGGTGATGAGCTTTTAAATGAGGATATTGGTATGCAAGTTTTAAGAAGGGTAGACAATATAAACAATGGTGCGAATGACTAAATCTCCAGGAATTCTGTTTTTACAACTTGGGACCCCTGAAACATCTGTAGAAAAAAATTTCCCGGGCCCTAGGCGAGCCGACCTTGCCTAATCATTTTACTGTTTGTACAAATTGACATCGGGCCCCTTCATTCGAGCTCCGCCCATGTTACCTATAAAATATATGTGTATTATTAAATAACAGGCATATGATAGGCTTCTTTGTTCTGATGAGCATACGCTTGGTCGTCTAACCAGAACAAACATAGTTGTTTTTTTCGTTACACTATCAATTTTTTCCATAGGCGCACCAACCCATAGAATTGAAAGCTATATGATTACTCAGTTATGACACTCTGATATTCCAAGTGAGTTTTTATTATTGGGTTTAGGTCTTCGTCTAACTATTGTCCCATCCCCCACGAAGGGTTCTTATTGTGATCGTGCTTCACCCCAGACGTTGAATAATAATATGATATAGTGTTAATAGTTTCATGGTCTCCGCTAAATTTAAGTTGTACACGCGATACTTGGATACATCATTTAATACCCTCTTAAAAAAGAAAAGAACTTCGGTTATTTACTGGAAAATACAAGAGATGAATTGACTTCTTTAGTTAAAACAGTGAGGCCGGTATTTTTAGAATGGTTACGGTATTTCGGGGATTTCTTAAAGGGGAACTCCGGGATTGAAATGTCTTTGTATACACCCATAAGACATTTAGTTGTCACAACTAACAACATGTAATAACATTTCAAAAATGAGTTCTCTTTTTCTTTACTCCATGATTAAGGAAAACAATTTCCAAAGTAGATTCCATTCAATTGAATAAACTACCAAGCTTCATTAAAGATAAATATAATTTTATTCAGTTTAAGAAAGAAACTAAGAAATAATTTTTATATAAACACAGTAGTAAAAATGAATATGTTATAACTTATCCATTTTATTTAATTTTGGTTCTTATTGGATACATTTTTCCTTTTTGTAACATTGTTAAAGGGTCAGTTGTAACTAGTCATTATTTCTAAGTTGATCCTCATCTCTATTCATTGTATTTTTTATTGCATTTGATAAAATATATGTCGTTAAAATTAAACTGAATTGTAATTTTAGTGTTTCTAGTAAACTTAACACCCATGATAACATAATGTCGAAATATTGATCCCTGACACGATGGCGTGTACCATTGTATGAAGTATGTGACATTTTAGGTAGGCGTGCCGTATTCATTTTTGATTTAGTAAATGAGTTGGAGGCTCTATATATCATATTTAGAGAAAACGAAACAGATAAACGACCTTGGTATAAGCTTATGTTCTTAAACTTTTGTGTCACTTACACTATAAATGAATGTTTCGCTTGTTTAAAAAATCAATTACAATCTTGAAATTGGTTTTTAATTAAAATCTTGAAGGCATTAATTAAAATAGTTTGCCGTTGAATCACTAAATGATTGGAAAATAGTAAGGAAAATTTTGAATCTCATTAAAACAAACTCCAAAAAATAGTAACTGAAGCGATTTTTAATTCTGTAAACTTGGTTTTAACCGCCTACTTAGTTCAGGGTGGTGCGTTAATCCACTGGTGGATAAGTTTTTTTAAAAATTACATTGATGTTAGTCTAGGCCTAAGCTTTGTTTTGTTTAGTTTCTCAGTAAATGAGTTGTTATATGTTGTTAAAATGTTTTAATGTTGACTGCGCCAATTTCTGTTGCCACTGACACAATAGTGAAGTGTTTTATTACCCTCCTCGAAATTTATCCGCTTTCTGATGTTTCTCTGTATTGGTCTATTTTATTAAAAAAAACTATTTGGCCACACCTAAAATATTAAATAACCTTGAAGACGTTTCAGTGGTTTACAAGAACCGTTGCCTGGTGGTAAATTAGGTAGTGATGTGAACCAAAATTGTGACCATTAGGCCTATCTAGCAAAACATGATGGGATTGCGGTATTGTGTAGGAATTACCCTTGTATACGTACGTGCGTACATTGCACTGGGTGAGGGTGTAATTCTGATTACCTTGATAAACTTTGTTTTCACAATCTTAATTACTTTATGTAGGAATTTATTTCATTACTTACAGTTTATGACTTGATATTTAGATGCGTTCAAACAGCATTACTTAACTCTGTCTGGTGGTCGTTCCCATTACAAGGCCTGCTATTTCTTCAAATTGTAATTGGCCTAGGCCTAGTTCAATTGTGGCAGAGCCAAGCAAAACTGAGGAATAAATCGCAAAACTAGTTTACCACAAAAGGCATAAACAAGAAAATGTTTAAAGTTTTCAATATTTTGTTTATCTCAAAAACATACAGTTTAAACATTCAATTATCATAACACATTAATAATTTCCAGATATGATCAGGAAATGTTAAAAAAAATACAGTTTAATATCCCTATGACCCTACTTAGTCAAAGTATTGCGGTACTGATAAGTAATTTTCAAACTGTTTTCTCAAAAATAACATTCTAAATGTTTGAACTTTGATTGTTCATAAGTTCGCAAGGAAATATCGTCTGAAACTAATTTTTTGTTTGCATGTTAAAGATAATAATGTGTAGTTATTTAAAAAAAACCCTCAATTTCAATTTTTCGACTTATGACTCCTTTGGCTTGGCTCAATTGGTTTTAAATTTAGCAGGCAGTTTTTTAGTAATGTGTTTTTGGTAATCACTACGAGTAGTCGGTCGGTCTGTCTGTCGTTCCATTTTGCACCTCTTCTGTAATACGATGTTTTTTTAGGTTGCAATACACTGTTTAAAAAGGAAGAACCAGTAAAATTGTGCTCTTCAAAAACAGAAAATCTCTAAAGCACTGTATTTACAGATAGGTCTATACTGTGTCTATGATAATAGCTGATTCGAGTGAGAAATCATTTTTTCAGGAAGGTTTGACTAAGTATATGGTGTCGTTCCCCGATGGAACTTCTGATATATCATGATGACATTAATAGAGTTGATATTAAGTTGATAAAAAAAATTTAAAAACAGTATGTGATGAGCTCAATTTGTTAGTTTTTAAGTTTCATTTAATAAACTCATTAAATTTTTCTCACACATTTTTTTAATCTCAGTTTGTTTTTATTTTGTTCTTAATTTTTTAAGCAATTTCAGCCTCATTGTTCTTATAAAGTTTGTTATTATTTTTAAGCTTATCTGGTTCGAATGTTAACAGGCAGTTTCTTTGTAATGTATGTTAGTATTCTCACCGGTTAGTTAATCAGTCGGTTGGTCTGTCCATTTTTTTCCCCGTTTGCTTTCGTTTAATATGAAAATGACAATGACAACTTCTTTTATTTTTATTATTATTATTATACTGTTGTACTTGTGTAAGTGTCACTTTATTTTTGTAATTATTGTATACCTGTTTACTATGGATATATACTTCCGAAATAAATGTTGAATTGAATACTCTATACATAATAATACCAATGCGTTGATAGTCAAAGAAAAGTGGAAATTTCCGAAGTATACTGCTGGTAAAAACGGAATACCCCAAGTAGTATACCTATTTTTCACTTTAACCTGGAAAAATAGAAACAAGTCCCTCTCAACTGACTTCCGCTAACTGAGGTGTGAATATCAACCAAAAACAAAAAAGTTTCATCCAATCAGGACTGGGGAAAGCCGCCATAGGATCCTCAAATTGGCCGCCACAAAATGTAGGTTTTTTTTTTAATCATATCATGTGTATAAATATGATCCTGGTGGGAAAGTATGTCTCGATGGTCAAGAAATCCGAACATGGCAGTTTAAAAACTCTACAATGGCAGCCACTTTGGTTTTCAAAAATATGAAAATTGGTTTGAAATTTAGCAGGCAATTTGTTAGTAATGTCTGTTGATCATTCTATTTGTTAGGTGGTCATTCAGGCGATCTGTCCTTTGCTCGGTTTATTATTAGGTTAGTAAAGGATTGAACGTTTAGCCTGGAGTCTCCAGGTTTTTTGGATCATCTCCTGGGCTCCAGGAATTCCCCAATTTTCTTCAGGAATTTGAAATTTTTAGAATTATCTCCAAGATTTTTGATAAATTAGCAATATAAACAAAAATATGTAGTATTTTATATTTATTTGGACACTAAATGAAAATTTGAAGGTTCGTTTGTCAATAATTGTATCAAATACAATAGCAAACACCTTTTTATTTGAAATAATCAAAGCATTGTTGTTTATATAATTTCATCTTAAATGCCCACATAGTACTCCAAAACAGTTACGAACGCTGGACGAAAAATTCCCCATTTCTGAGCTATGCAGCTGGGCATGCTCAGATACTCCTTGTATCGGAAATGTGTTGTAAAATTGGCCCTGTAAATAAATTCCATCATGACATGTTTAACCATAGGTACAAGTAGACTACGGTCCATGGTTATATGTTCGTATTAAACTTTTCCAGGCACAATCTACTAAAATATAGGGCCTAGGCCGATTTTAATTTCGTGAGTTGTGTATCTTATCTTGCTAAAATATTGCATCATTCTTTCAGCAAAACTACTAAAAGTATAACATTCTCTATGTAAAGCCTGATTCGTTTTATGACGTATGTTACCGTTATTATTGGCCGACCTCCAAGATATACCAATTAGGTTCGCGTTTAATAAAACATATCCTAATTGAATATGAAATTGTTGCGGTTATAATTCATGGTGGCCTGACACTGATACGCCCAGGGGAGATGATCGAGGTAGATAGGTATTCTAAGATCGGTACATCTGTAATTTTAGATATTAATGTGTTCTTTGAAAAACTTATTATTAAAATAATTCCGAATTTGGGTTTGGTCCCTACTAGGTCAATTGTGGTATTATTCGTTTAATTTTGCGGAATTAGATTAGCAATCTCAACAACGGTCATAACAAATTATTCATATTTTCCTGGAAAACCTCGATTTTGTCATCATCATCATCATCATCAACCTCATCATCATCATCATCATCATCATAATCATCATCATCATCATCATCACCATCATCATCATCACCATCATTATCATCATCATCATCATCACTACCACCACCACCATCATCATCATCATCATCATCATCGTAATCATCATCATCATCATCATCATTGTCATCATTTTTATCTTTTTAATAATATTGTGAGTACCAATTATGTAGGCCCTATTATTATTGCTGTCAATTTTAATGTCTACATTACAGTAATAATGAGTTAATGTCTGTGTGGAGAAACAGTTAAATACGATACACACGATGACGTATAATACATTTTTGATAGAATGATGTAAATTAACATTGCTTAAAAATGTCATTTGATGAGGGGTCACGCGTAACACAACGTCACACTTCAGACAAAATTACATCTTTAACATTTCATACATTTTTCAGGAAATCATTTTTAAAATAGGGGTCAACGACTTGTGGGATGTTTATCAAAATTGACTCATAAGAAAAGTTTTCAAAAAGAGTGCACAAAGGGTTCATGATTACCGTTAATTAATTGAGTTACGTCACCGCTCTGATTGATCGAGTGTTTACTACACTTTCATTCACTACTTGAAAAAGCCAAACTTGCAATGAGATCGCCGTTTTGATTGGATAATTAATCGAGTGTCGAATTTTCTTGGCAAGGGGATCTATGAACTTGGCACTGACTATATAGCTAGCAGATCGAGGCGAACCGTCAATACAAAAGCCACTATTCCGTAAGTAACCGCCCCCACAGCGATCGTCTTGCACGGTATATAGTGATAACCCACCAGGCTTAACGTTATTTATACTCATCACGGCCTAAAAGAGTCAATATTTAGTGGCGCTTATTAAAAGATCCGTGAAATAAAAAACTGGAGTATTAAAGCAAAGAAAATTGGAGACATTGCGATATTGCGATTTATTTATTACAATTAGGTGAGTACTCGTCCAATATTAATTAAAAGATTTTTGTTTTCCTCTTTTTTTTTCTCGTTCAGGATTTGCGAAGCTCAATATAAGGTGGATGTCGATACACTGCTCTACATTGGCACCGTTCCGTTTTCAGACACAACTTCCGAGTTGTCATTACCTGTCGCGCACTAGCTCCAATTTTCCGACTAAAACGGATCCTGCAGTTAAACACCTTGCACCGCGGTACTTATTTACACACCGTCTTAGCCTTAACCACTCACCCATTTTGTTGGAGTCCCTATTTCAAATAGAACATACAAAGACCCACAGTCGGATTTAATGTCTTATCGAGTGTTCACCCCTGTGTTGATTGGGCATATTTATCATGAAACCCAAAGTAAACGAACCTGCCTTGGTCCACACGAGTCGAATTGTTCACTCACCACTATATTCAATGCAGTAGCGATAGTTTTTGTTCTGTTCATTTTCTATGTCTATCAAACATGATTGCAGGACTATAGCATAGACCTACCTAAGTTCCCCAATCTTTTCCATCAGCTTCCTGCATTTACATAACTGTTCTCAACACAAATTTCTTCGTGAACTTGATTATTTTAAGAACCACTATTCTAAAACCTGTATTCATTCTAAAGTTTTATGATAGAATTACTCTTTAAATATTTGGTAGTTTGCACTGTTTTTTTTAATCTTCTGATCACATTTTTTATGTAGGCCTATTTTTTACTGCTAAAATCTAAATAGCCATTGTAATAAGACTGAAAGGTTACGCTTAGGTAACTACTTTAATTCGTTTGGACACCAGAATTCAAAGAATTGCAGGCCTAAACCAAGTTATAATGATCTGAACGGCATTATAGCAATATAATATGCAAAAAAATGTATCATTTATTTAATGTCGATGGTTACAACCCTTTGACGAAACCGATGCCTTATGCTAACATTGAGTATGATAGGCCTATCTTAACATATTGTATTCTATTCATCTGTAAATGTAATAATAATTACCGTATAAATATACTCTATTGACATTTATTTTAAAACATTGTGTATCAAGATCAATGTTTAAATCAACTTTCTATTGAGTAAAATAGATGTAGGCCTAATGTTATGAATCTTTCAGCACAGGCCTTGATTATTTAAGTACTCAATGTTCTCGACATAAATTGTGTCGTCATTTCTTATAATACCATACATTTAAACATATTTTAATATGATGGTTTCATTTTTTATTTTTACTTTTAAAATGATAAATAATATTTTAACTTTATGTCACTAGATAGTTAGGTCTAGTATATACTTAGCAGATATAAGAATATCTCCTGGATTGCAATAGAGAAGGGAGTGTGAAGTTAGTCTAAAGTGTTGTTAACGCTCCCGTATTCGAACGGATTTTTAAGGGTATTATTGAAAGGGGGTGAGGAAAACTTGGCAGTAGATTTGGCGCAAACTGTGAGTTAATTAGCTTAAGTATACCTCGTTAAAATACAATCAAGTGCTATAAGTTATTGTGAAGTGTTTCCGATTTGGTACAAAATGTCAATGTTCCAAAAACTCGGAAGAAAGCAAAATGGTGGCAAAACAACTTTTGTTAATGAATTATTGACATTGAATTGACGGGTCGAATTGATAGTAGTGGCTTAATTGACGTGATCGTGTGTATCCTGTTTGAGTGGGGACTGCATGTGGGTCACTGTGTCACGCTGTTGTGCCCATTTATTATGAAGTGGTTCCAATCATAATTAAATTGATTTCATTAAAGTTTAATTGACACCATTGAGGAGAGTATAGTGATTCATAGAATCATTGTTCTTTGGTGAATATTATTTACTTCTAATTTGAGACCACCGTGAACGACTTTGTTGTGATCCCTACATGATCATAATTTAGGTGTTAAGCAACAAATATCTGGTAACAATTCCTCCAAACACCGTATTTGACATCTCTTCTTATTGTCACAAGTTACATTTGAATTGTTTTGGTTCAGGAAGTATTGTATTTTCACGGATGCATTACCGTCTCATTCTCACCCACAATAACGTATTTTAACTAGATGTAATTTTCTAACGATATGGTCTGATTATTCTAATTAATTTAAGATAATTCTAAGTAATTTTTAAAACAATATAAATTAGCCTATGAACTTTACATAATATTAATATTCAGTGGACCCATATTAAATATTGTCATTTGAAAAATTATAAAAATGAATTTTCAAATTTTTTTTTTTTACTTGAAGAAATAAGTAAGTCAAGTTACCTTGATCATGAAAACAAGAATCGAATATTTAAAAAAGCTATTTAGGTCTACCCCTAATCGGACATAAATTAATTCTAGCAAATAAAGAATAACCTTAAGAAGGATGCAAGTCTTTATAGCCTGTTTATATATTTAGTGTAAAAACATAGTAAACAATGTATAAACATTATTATGAAGTTCTTAACTTTCAATTTACTATAGCAACTTAATGTCAGCATTCATTTTGGTATTTTTGGTAATTTTGACATATTTTTTGTACCATTAAAAATATGAACTTTAAGTTACAAAATAAACGGACTTATTATAAAATTGCATAAACAATGCATATAAAATAGGCCTAAATGTAGGTCTCTTTAGATCTTGCTTCTGGAGTCGACGAAAACTAGACCAATGCTTGCAGTGTAGATGTTGTCAAACTAACTTTGCAAAAATATGTTAACTTTATTTTAGATAAAAATAAATTATCTTAAGTCAATTTAGTGTTTTTGTCTTAACAAAATTTCTAAGGTGGGTTGATAAATCCAGGGCGCCTTGTGCCCAATTTTGAAAATAACATGTTTATTTTGAAAAGGAACCACCAATATAGAAATTAGAGTATTAAGAATTATTTCTGCCCCTACCACAGTACCAGGTCAAGTTTATTATATATCGGCCCTGTTTTCAGTTTAGATGCTGTGTCGTTATTGAAGCATAGTATTATCAGTTTTATTATATTGGTAATCTCTTATATATCAACACTTGTATTATCAAAGCTATTGTAGTTATGTGTATATATACCTGGTAGATAAATATTGTCGTTCATGTCTTATTTTAATAAATGGTACATTATGCCATACACTGTCAAAGTCTGAACAACGGACAGACTGCTATAAACACGTAAGCCAAAATGGTCTGAGCAAAACAGGCTCTATACCGCATGGATAGCATGATACAGTTCCACAGAATGTGTTTCTGGAACCATTTAGGACTAACCAAAATTGGAGAACGGTATGCTTCATTGTATTTGTCATTATTTTGTAGATATAGATATATTAGGAGTTCAAACTTATTTGTTTTTATTGGTGTAGTTTTGCATTCGTTTTGTTCGTTTGTTTTTGTTAGACTCTGTAAAGATTAGGTCCATCATAAGGTTTTTATATACTATAGACTTGTTATTATTTTTTATATGAATAAAATATAACTGAATGAATACACTACTCTCTCAATGAAAACGAGTGACAATTCACTTCTTTCAAGTGAATTTAAAAGAGGGAGAGTAACGTGAGGGACTCTTAAAGAGTACCTTTAACACTCCAAAGCCACTTTTGTGAAGTGACCTTTTTTGCAAAAGAGTGAGTGATCACAATAATTTGGAGCGATCATTTTGGAATAAACTTTCATTCTTTCTGGAGTTATCCTTTCTCCAAGAGTGACTTTTCAGTCTCTTAGAGAGTATTGGCACCATAGCAAGCATGTATCAAATCCGAAATATTCTTTACCTTATGCGTTTGTTTATTAGGTCTATGTGGTTTCGGATGATTAGATGTCTGCATTAATGTGATAATAATTTGAGCAGATAAGACTTAGATGACAATATGTAATGTAAACTTTTGTTTGATAAGAACATACTTTATTCGAAAAATGAGGCTAAAATTGTTCAACAATTAAGAACAAAATAAGAACAAACTAAGGCTAAACAAAAAATGAAATGAGGGGTTACAAAAACTAATCAAGCTCATCACATACTGTTTTCAAAAGGTTAGGGTTATATCTACTCAATTAATGCCATTGAATGTAATGCAATGAGAATTTCCATGAAGGAACGACACAAAATTCCCAGCCAAAGTTCTGCTGAAATACGTAATTTCCCCTTCAAACACCTTTCAACAAGTTTAGGTCTGTGCCTGTGTACAATACAGCAGTATGATTTTTCTTTAAAAAGTACGTAAAATAAGAACAAAATAATAACATGTTGAGCCTAAAATTGGCAAAAAAAGAAAAGTGAGCCTGGGCAAAATTGTACTAGTTCTTATTTTTTAAAGTGTTATTTTAACTACACATCACCGTGTATTATCTATTTGTAAGTGACTTGAAGTTTACGCTGATTGTGGGTTTACTATTTTTATATAGGCCTAGGTTTTATACCTTTAGGGTGGTCTAATTTTAGCTTTGTTCACTTGTGTATTGTTGGAAATTTATATACCGGTTTGAAAGAATATCGAGGGATCCGTTACGGATTATATTGCATTGAAGTGTAATGGATACAGCATTACCGGATATTTTGGATGAATGTGTCTTCTTGTATGAGATACTTATACAATTTTGATGCCACTGTTAGATACTAATAATGTATTTAATCGCATCATTAACTTCAATACAAATTCATCTTTCATGTATTAAACAATCTATCTACTGTGGTCTTTCTGAGGACCTTTTAAGAATCTGTTAGAGAAATTCAAAGAAGATTGTTGGCGCCTTAAATACCGTTAACGTTTAATTATTGATTTTGTTTGTATTGTTATAGAAATCGGCGTGAGTTCAAGATTGATCTAATACTACCATATAGTATTCCTTTATTTGTCAATCTGACATATCCATCTTGTTAAACACAGTTTCTAATTGTGCACGATTAGAATAGGAACTAAACTAAACATGTACCTACTGTTTGAACAATGTTTATTAGGATACCCATTTATACACCTGTGTGTAGAAGTTGTTAGAAGTCAGTGACATATTGAAACCGTTCTTTGCCAATACAATTGAATGGATATTTTATAGGTTTTTCTGACGTTTGGTCCTCGGAAAACATACCGTATAGTACAGATAGCCTGTTTGATGTTTCGGTCTATATAACACCAATGAGATTCAAACTGATTATACCGAATTCAATTTATAGCTAAAAGGCTTTTAGATTTCTTGTTCTAACAATAATTTTTGCAAATACATTCATAGATTTTATGATAAAGCAATATAAGCCTAATTATTATTTGTCTCCAAATATGAAATAGGCCTACTAAAATGAAGGCCTAAAGTAAAACGTAAGTTGAATGGAAGGAGACTTATTAAGTTGCATAAATTACTTTTGGTCATATAGCCTACAAAGATGTTTTGAATAAAACCCTACTCCTTTATTTATAAGCTTTAGATTGGTACCGTAATTAAAAAAAGAAAGATTTATTCTTAAAATATCCTTTCAATATTAATACTATTGCGAAAGAAAAACACGTGATTTTCTAAAAGAAGAATACAGTAAGGTCATTTTATAATATCAGAAAAATGTAGAATTATATAATCTGCAGTATTTGCTTTTTTTTAAACATATGACAGGTGTTTTGAAATTATTTGCGAAATTCATGTTACCTCTCTTACGTATTCTGTCACCTGCGTATCTCCATTCTAGTATTGCCACATTATGCTAAGTATTCCTTATGATAAATATAATGATGAATATCTATCTACTATGGAACGAATTTGGTAGGCCCTACCAAATTACACAAATATCAAGCAGAATCGGCGTCTTTTAAGCACTGATTCTAGGATCTGTGATTTAAAAATCACAGATCCTAGAATCAGTGTTTGACGCAACTCCATTCCAATAGGAAACTAGTTACCCATTTTTCTCCATGTTTTAATGAAGTCAGAAAAATGAAAAATAGTGAAATGTATAATGATACCAATGATTAAATTTGAAGCATTTTAATGTCGGTAATGTAGGCCGCATGTCACGTTAATACCGGTCCCATTGATAGCAAGTATTTCACGTTATAATACAATTGATGTTCATTGTTACAATATGCCCAATTCACAAAATTTAAGCATTATATTTTGAATGAATGTTTAATTCGATCTTAATGTTTTTTTTATAATTTATGTTTACCTTTACAAGAATTCACAACTTTCAAAGATTACCTTTTATAATGAATTTCTTAGTTTGATGTTAATGTTTTCATTTTCATCTTCATTGGGCCCCAATGTCTCATTTTCTTCGATTCTTTTCTTAAGTTGTTTTTTATTCTCCCTTGACATACATACACATTACTATGTTGTCATGCTTTCGTACCAACATCTATTTATTGCTATTATTGACGTCACCGTACCTTATTCGTTTTCATTGATTCAATACTTATATAACTGTCAAAATATACAATTATGATTTATTTTAGTAACGTCATCCCACTTATTAGAACGAGTTTGTTTACGAAAGTTCCGTATAGTTAGTGAAACCACAAGAGAAACCAACTGTTACGCGCGCGTACAGAAAGGACCGCGTGCGCGTAAAAACACAAACTGTGGAGGCTCCTATTTTTTAATCACTGAACGCGTATCTTTACGCGCCGTTTTGTACGCGCGCATAACAGTTTTTGCCGCTGTTTGACGGGGAAGGGAGACAAAGTACTGTTTTAGACCTAATGAGAGTCAATGGACCTAGATCCGTTATGACAGTGTACTGCAGTAATAATATTAGTGTATCTTATTTAGAATCATGGAGCTATCAACCAACTTGCTAAGACTTTTAATTATGGGTGAATATACCGTATGCCTCACTAATAAATGTTTATGGCCCCTAATTTATTCTGTTTTCAAGTTGCCTCCATGTTGAGCAATGTAATAATTACTGTCTTGATATTTTGCAAACTTTTTTTTGGTTTTTCAATACTCAAAATATCAAACTTTGTTTACGTTAAAGCTATTTAATTTTTCTAAGCATGTTTAATATATAAATAAAGTATAACATGCAAAACTAACTGTTCAACCTAACCCAATTTATTGTCCTAAGGTCAAAAGCAGGTCACCCATGATACCTGTAGCCCTTTCCTGCCCACTGGCAAGATTTTCCCAAATTTTAACACGCACTTTTGTTCCTATTTTTTCTGTTGTTATAATTCCTTTGTGGGGTGTGTTGGTGAACAGAAATGGGTATATTGTTAAGAGATCCTTGCCGGAAATACAGGCAATAGGCCTATTATTATACCCTGTTAAGCCACGCACCTTTCCGCTTTGAAGTTCGTGTATTATATTATATACCTGAGATTTAGTCATTGTTTCTGCTTATATATTAAATAGATCGTGTCGCTGACTAATGAAAAATATCCAAACTTATCAATTCAAAAGTCTGTATCTGTGAAGTTAAGATAAACGCTGGACTGATTACAATTATTAAGAAAATTAAAGTCAGTTTTATTTCTATTAATTTTTTTGTTTATTGATTACCATACTCTTTGGTCTTTTGGTTCAATTAATGAGAAATTTAAGTGTGATTTTCATAAGCTTGAGAAACTATTAAAGAAATACATAATATCAGAAGCTGAATTGTCTTTGCGAATTTCATTACACATGCTGTTGATATAGTCATGAAGCGAAGAATTATTTGCATACAAAAATGTACATAGATAAATCACATTAAAGAAATTTAAATATTATTTAATATTACATTTCTTTAATGACATTTTGTGATAAAATTAATTGATGGGACTACTGTTTAGTATCCGTTGAGAGCGATCTGTACATAAATATCATGTCCTTCATTGAAGGAATGATGTATATCGTGTACCATCGCTCTCAACGGATGGTCCCATATTTGCGATAAAATGCCTCTGACGGGATCACAGACGCTATACTATATGCTCTTAATGAAAAATATTATCACTCAAAAAAATCACTCAAAAGGATTTTCAATCATTTGGACAATGAAGTGACTAAGAGTAAATTGTGTGACGATATTTCTTACGCTGAGGTACACGTTCATAGAGGTGCTCGTTTATCCACCCTTTTTTCAACCACTCCTTTATAATTTAGGCCTAAAACTGCAAAATAAGCTTCTTGATTTGACCTACTATCTCAAATCTGGAGCGAATCCAAGAAATTATACAAGCTGGCGCATTCCACACGATGGTGACAACTGCCCGATTTCGATTTGGGAAAAAAAATCATTTTGCATATTAATATATGCTGTTCACTCTCACTCTTTTAAATTAAGAGAGTAAAGGTAGGCGTGTTGTCGTCATGGGCAGCGGAAGAGGGGGGATGGGGGCGCCTCCAGTGATAACCCAGGGCTGGGGATAGTCCTCCCTGAATTGTGACTCCAACTACAAAATTCCCTTCCCGTTAGAGATCTAAAAAAACAAAACAGCATGAATATACCCTTGGTTATCGTAGGACAAACTATTATGAATTGTGGTTACATCGCTATCCAATGAAATAATGTTAGTGTTTATATACAGGCGACACCTTTACTACGAGTGGCTAAGTGTGTTCAGTGCTGGATAAGTTGAAGATTTAAGGGCATACCAAACGCTTCCGATTGGTGTTACCAATTGGTTCAAATTGTTTGTTGAGGATTTATCGATAAACCTATAGTGGATTTAATATACGACAGACCTGGTGCCGACAATCTAGTAATGCACACCACCCTCACTCGTGCTCAAGATTTTACAATGAAATAATCGACTATCACAATTTAATTAGTTGATTTTTCATAACTCAACTTCCACTTGAAAGCTGAAAAGTTGAGGTCAGTAATTTGTGACATCAAATTGTATTATTATTTTTGAGGAGTTCAAATCATGAATCATTTATTAGGTCATATATCATGACGTATTATGATTACAGTAGTGAGGTTTCGCAAAGTTACGAAATACGAAAACGAAAACGGATACGTCATAAATTCTAGTAACGTTTAGAGAGAACACCTTGAATATCTGTCAGATTTGGTAAATATTTAAGGACGATCATCAACGATTCGTAGGTGGAACATTTGATATATTTTTGAACACATTTAGCACCTTTCAAAAAGTGTGACGTATACGTTGTCGTTCTTGTATTTCGTAAGTTCGCAAAACCTCGCTAATATGTGGGTGACGCGAAATACTGTGTGACGTAAAGTTTACGTTGTGCGTAACGTAACCGGTGCATTGTGAGCGACGTGAAATTGTACAATGTTTGTGATGTAATATGTACGTTAATTGTACAGTTCTCATATCTAAATGATACGATATGCTATATTGGATTAATGTAGTGTGCCTAATATAAAACTTGTATGATTTGTAGGTAATATAAAAGATAAATACCTTCCCACCCATAATCATTTAAGTCTAAAGTGATACTTCCGATAGAATTATAAATGATATAATGTGAAATCGAAATCTGATGCTTCAGGGCGTATTCATGACCTTGACAATGTGTCACCAATGTAGGGTATACCTTGGCCGACCCGCTGAAACTAACAGCTACCCCTGTTAAACTGTTTTACGAGTGACGATGTGTTAACACTTGGGTTCTCGCGTGTTTGACAACTTGGCCTAGAAAATTGTATGTATTGATTGATAATTTACAATGTAGGCCTAATATCCTATTTTTTTTTTCAAATAATATGCATTATACAAGTTTATTTAAATCTATAAAAAAAAATCTGATTAAAAAATTATCCACAATTCGGTTACGCGTCACTACTTATCTACACGGTATTAGCTTTGACGAAAAACAGGCGCGGACAAGGGGGCGCAGAGTAGCACCCCCTCCTATTATCGTCAAAACGTAGTTGCGCCCCCCTTATATTAGGTGGGCTGGGCCAGAAATGTACCCGGAAAATAAAAAAGTACGTTTAAAATAGGGTAATAGGGCACCAAATTGGGCAAATGAGCTTTTTTTTTGCTCTTCAGGTAAAAGTTGGCAACCACGCCCACCCGGAGTGGAAAAGTGCGCCCCCCCCCCCCTTTTCGGTGAAGCCTAGATCCGCCCCTGAAAATGATATATTCTTTGTTTTCTCCGTAACGTACGCCCCCACTAAAACTGACCTGAAAAATATTTGTAGGTTGCACTATACATGGGACCCAGGACACAAGGCAGGGTGCATAACCCTTGGTTCGTATTTGCATCCCCCTCCCCCACTATAACTCACAATACTCCGCCCCTGCTCCTTAGCAAACAAAAAAGATCAATATTATCGAAATGTGATTTATAATTGCACATATCGTCATAATGAACGAAAGTTTGATCACTGGCCCGGTCATTGCCCCAAATTCGACAACAATCAATCCCTATCTGAATGATTACCGATAACACGATTACATAAGACTATGCATTTAAAAGCTGGGATTGAGGATCGAATTATTTAAATTTTTTATTGCATACAATCAGTTGAATGTACTTGCTATTTTGAGCTATTGAACGATGCCGTACATTCGGGGCGATGTTCACTACACACCCAGTTTGCGAACGCCCAAAAGGGCTAGCGTCTTTCGGATGGTGCCTTTAGTCGTTGGTTCAATTAATATTGATAATACGGTGCACGTAACGGAACAGTTGGATTATTTCCAGTTTTGGCTTACTGCCCAAACCCGTCCAATCAATTTATTGCCAGTCTTTGGTTTTGAAGGTCACAAAATCCAAATCGAATTTATCTATTTCAACCATTGATGATTTGATAATACCATGGAGAAATAATCCATGATAACAATCATCCATGGATAAACGAAAATGAAAAAAAAAATCTACTTATTGTATAAATTTGTAACAATATTTTTAGGAAGGTTTCCGTTTTACGATGCTTCAAATCATATCATCACTGATCGATGGAGAATTGATCAATGGAATTATATGTTTACATCGGCGTAAAGAGCAGACCTTCTATTATGAAATGACATACCAAACAAGCGCCATACGACAGACACGTGCCAAGACGGAGTATAAACACGAGAGTAACATGTTTGAAGTGTTTTAAATATAATGTTTTGTTTTATTTACAGAATGAATACGCTTATTTTTGTGTGTGTAGTATTTTGTGCGATTGTTGGAACGTCAGGATTCATCCATGAACGTCTGTTTGCAGAAGATGTAGCCGAAATGCTCACTGAAAAGTCTCAACGAAGGCTACGATTACGGAGAGCGGTGAACCAGGCTCTTCATGCACGGTAAGGTTTCTTGAACACATGTTGCAAACATGCTAGCCAAGTTTGTTATTGTTTTGGGAAGAGACGAACAAAAGGGTGTGCATGACAAGTTTGGGAGGTGTTCGGGAGAGGCCAGGGGCAGATGTGTATAGATAACCTGTGGAACATGGGCTATTATTTAATCAATTAGTAATATGCGAAGCGTCAGTATTATAATTTAAATAGTCTACTCTATTTGCACGTTTACATAGGTTGGTTATTATACTGTACTAACTAGTTTTATGCAGTTTGGCACGTACAGCTGGGGACGTAAACAACGCGCAACGCAACCGTGGGTCATAGGTTACGGATCGTTTCCAAGAGAAGGGAGACTTCATGGCGATGGACCAGTATCCATTTTTTCACATAATTAACATTTATTTTGGTACCAAAGAGGGGGTGGGAATTTCTATTTCATTTGATTATAATTGACCACCAGTAATGTACATAATCTGAAAATTTATTGAATTTTATTTATGAATGGACGTAATTTATTGTATGATTTCTTTGTCACTTGATATAGACGATATGCGGTACCAGGTGTTTAAATGATGTTGGTGAAGTTTCATTTAATGATTACCGTAATATTCTATTGGCGATATTTATTTTTTTTTTACTCTTGTGAACATAAATATATCGCTGCAATATGATACATTATCACCAAACAGTACTTCCGTTTTAGACGATTCCTGAAAGGCTAGTTTAAGCCTGTTATAATCGATTTCCGATATATTAATTATGCTTTTTATGCATGATGTAAACATATTTTATTAATTTGAAATTCAATATCAGTAATTATTAGTATTTAATTACAAGCTGTTTTATATAATGCGTAACGGGGCGTGCGATGCGCTGCCAGGCAAAACGGTATGCGCGCCTTAACCAAACGCTTGACTTAGCATTCGTTGATCATTCTTTTAACACAGTCCCTCTTTGCCAATTTTTTTCGCGTAATTAATTCAAACGGGAATTGATAATACTATCATATTACTGATTACTAATGGTTTATTTATTTAATATGAAATGATATACCTATTGTAAATCCCACGGTTCCCTTCCTACAAATATAAAATCATCGTACTAACCGACTACTCGTAGTATCAATAGAAGACCGATTATATTTACAAACAAAAAACGTTAATTTAGCGCTGCTAAAAAAATGGGCCTATTGAAATCATATGGAATGTTGTCTTTTGTTAAGCCAATAAGCCATTTCGCGGTTTCAACCGCGCATGTGCGTTACCAAGTTCAAGTAATAAACCGACTCTTATTGAAAAGAATATACTTGCCGCGCGTCGTTTTATTAGTTGATCTTAATCTGCACACGCGCAGTTGAAACCGTGAAACGGCTTATCTGATATATACACGCGCGTGTGTTGTATGTAGCGCGCGATAACTACTATATCGTCGTGCGTTTTTCAAGTACGATGCGGTTATAACTAAATTATATATTGCGTGATATTTGTCAGAAGTCATACATTTGAGCTATAAGTCAATCAATTATTCATCTTCCTACTACCTGAATGTCCCTGGGCCTATTAATTACATTCAACGATAATAATAGGGTATTAAATTTTAATATTCATTACTAATTGTTATGTCCAATATTAAAATAGTCATTTGTCTTGATCTAGGTGATACAAACGAGCCGACAATTTGACATTCCGATCAAATCAATTAATTATTTATAGAGCTCTTTAGTCGTTGACGTTGTCTCCTCTTTAGCCAGACAAAAGTTTAATAGTTCACAGTTTGTGACGGAAAATTGACTGGAGAGGGCGATATATTGTGATATTTTAATATCATCCATACGTAAACGCTGCATTGATCCCATCGCATCACATCCGTGTCGGGTGGGATTGTCGGTACACGCGCGAGGGAATGATTCGCCTGTCGATTCTAGACGTACCATTATTTTAACGCCTTTAATTAAACTTTATTTTAAATACTATTTATAGGCAAAGAAGATCAGCTGCCGAAAAAGTGACTGGTAATATTGAAGCGTTCACAAACCTGGATGACAATGACGATGGATTTATAACCAAACCAGAGTATAGAGCGTATAACACGCGGGAAATTAACGATGACGTCACTATTATATTCAAAAAATATGATAAAAACTCAGACGACAAAATCTCAAAAACTGAATTCTTTGGATTCTTAGATGACATCAATGTGTCATCGATGATGTCGTCCGCCGATTTGGAAACTCCGATTTCCCCGGAGACGGTTGAATTCTCGTATTCATCAATGTCAAGCGATGGTGGATTATTTGAAAGCGAAACAGACACTGAATCGTCAGGTACGTCAGGTAAGCGCATGCGTCACCATGACAATGTTGTTTTTTTTTGCGTCATTCGTCATTTTTATCACTATGCTAAAAAGATTTGTGCCGGAAGTGTAAACTTGACATGTAACCGTAATTATGTATTGGTGACCTTTCCTCTGGTGAAGTCCCCAATGTTTAGGTTTGATTCAATTTTAATGTAACAGACATACTCTCCGTGGAGGCTTATTTTTATAATTGTATTTTTTTTATATAGTGCCCTCAGAAAATTGCGAAATAAAAGCAATGAAAACATGTGACGCACGTTTTTTTGAAGTTTTGGATTTGTTACCCTCAGACGAAGAAGCATTTTGCGAAGGATTTCAAGTAAGTTATAATTATACCAATATTGCAAAAACTGGTCAACCAACCAACCAACCAGTCAGTCAGTCAATCAATCAATCAATCAATCAATCAATCAATCAATCAATCAATCAATCAATCAATCAATCAATCAACCAACCAATCAACCAACCAACCAACCAATCAATCAATCAATCAACAAATCAACCAGTCAATCAATTAATCAATCAATCAATTAATCAGTCAGTCAATCAACCAATCCGATCGATCATCGTCATCGATTGATAGATCGATCAATCAATCGATAGATCGCTTAGTTGATCAATCGATCAATAAATCAATCAATCAATCAATCACTCAATCACTCAATCAATCAGTCAATCAATTTTTCGATCAGTTTAGTTTTCTCTGCCAATACATCATGCCCTGAATTTACGTTTTGTTTCCTCCAGGCGTACGTTGAATGTGTATTCGAAGACATTGTTCCCTGCAACATGGACGAGTATGTTCTTAACGTAATCAATGTTGGAAGTATCTACAAAGATTTAGACGTTTGTCCAAATCTTGATTTCTCTACCCTTGAAGATGATGACACGTTACAACGGTCAAGAAGATCACTCAGAAATGGTAAGACACAACAGTTAAATCTATTTTATATCATCTTTGTTATCGATGTTATCATTGTTATCATCATCGCCATCATCGTCGTCATCCTCATCATCGTAATCTCGTCATTGATGGCAACATCATCATCATCATCATCATCATCATCATCATCATCGTCACCATCGTCTTCATCATTGTCGTCATCTTTGTAATCGTCATCACCATCATCATCATCATCGTTACCGTTTTCATCATCATAATCATCGTCGTGACGTCGTCGTCATCATCATCATCGTCGTTCTCGTCATAGTCATCACCATCATATCATTATCATTATCACCATCGTCGTCGTCATCATCAAAATACACCGCATAACAGTCCAGTGGCGGACGCAGAGGTGTTGCCCTAGTTGCCCGGGCAACACCCTTTATTTCATAGTTTTCTTGTAATAACATACAAAATCCGAAACAGCATAGTTCTACTAAATGTCCTTTTCATCGTGTATCAATATTGAAATTTATGGGGCTGGCAGAGAATAATTTGTATGCGCATGATACTTACTGGACCCTATCGGGGGACACAAGTCACCCCAACTATAGGATTTTGACTCTGGGCAACCCCCTTAAATTTATTCTGCGACCGCCACTGCAGTCAATAACAATAAATTTTCTTATTTCTTTGCAGGTCATTCGAACAAAAGAGGACACATTAAAAACGAAAAACATCTTAAAAGGGCAGTTTCACCGTGTAATCTACATTTTGTAAAATCATCACATCATAAACACAAGGACTTCTGTGGAACATTTACACAGTATCGCCACTGTGTCGTGCACGCCATTCGACCGTACAAATCTGAGTCTGTAACCCACTTAATAAACGGCCTCAAATATATGACGCGAGAGCATCGGAGGACGCGCGTTTGCGCGGGAAATGACTGATCGCTTATTAAACAGACAATAGTGTATTACACTCTTGTAAATACTCTCAAGCACTGCCTGCCAATGTTAGTACTACGGCGTTATAAAGAGATTTGCGTACAACAGTAATATTGTGTTCACATGCTGTTGGTTGATGGACACAAATCCTCATGCGATCCTCCAAAGACTATGGTGTGATTGTAGACTGTTATAACATCGTCTGGCGGATTCAGAAGAAGACTATTGCCCGCTTACCATATACATCACATCAATTCCATCAAATCATGCAGCTTCTTGTAATTTACAAAACAGATCTTTAAAAAAAATCATTGCACAGTTAATTAGGATTTATACGAACCAAATCATCCACTATAATTTAATATCAGCAGAAAAAGAACCATGATATTCGTAACACTCAATCCGTTCATATTTAAGTTCAAAGGAAGTATATTGGCTAAACGAAGAAGACAAGAAGTACAAGAATAAGGAACTAAGGTTTATTTTACTCAACACGGAGACAATATCTATACGTACTTTTGAAAATAAAGTATGACTCAACACGGAGACAATATCTATACGTATTTTTGAAAATAAAGTATGAGTAAATGAACTTTGGGACTGTCGAAATGCTTTAATAACTGAAAAATATTAGTGATTTCTAGCTCGCTCAGGACGGTGTATACCCGTATAAAATAATGGAACAGTCCACCCACTCGTCGTCATACTTGTGAAAGTGGTTGGAACAGCAACAGTGCATTTTTACATACAGATGTATAAACAAAACAGACAAATATACGATTGATTTTCTGGTCCTAAACTAAGTCTTGACGCTTAAAGGGCAACTCCGGGTTAAAATGTCTATGGATAAATCTATAGAACAATTAGTTGTGACCTAACTGACAAAATTTCACAACATTTGGACAACTATATTGCCGAATAATGTGTTGAAAAGCGAGTGAATAGGAACATTGGAAATTTTTAAAGGGTTGTGCTTGAAAACCAAAATCACATTACAAATATAACTCAAATAAATGAAAAGATCAGTCAAATTCACATTAGAATAGGTAATTTTTAATGTGACTTTTCATACTGTTTTCAAATACAATCCTTTCAAAATCTATAATTTTTCTATTCTTTAGCATTGTGTAATATGAGTAGTAGATCCACTTTTTTAATTAATGCCTACTTTGGAAAGTGTTTTCATTCTTGATATCATTGTCCAAATGTTGTGACATTTTGTCAGTAGGGTAACAACTAATTGTTCTATAGATTTATCCATAGAAATTTTAATCTCAGAGTTGCCCTTTAATTAATGTTACCTCAAAAATGATCGTTCAGTACTGTTGTTATTAGTAAGGTTTTACAAAATTACGAAATACGATAACGAAAAGGGATACGTCACACACATTTTTTAAAGTTGCTAAATGTATTAAAATACATATATCAAATTTTCTACCTATGAATTGTTTACGATCGTCGTAGAATACTTGCCAACTGTGACAGATATTCAGCGTGTTCAATTCAAAGGTTATAAGAATTGTAATCTTGGTTCAAGACGGTGATTCTGTTTAATCCGTTAAGACAATCAAAAGGCATCCATTGCGTTCTATAGCAGGTGGATTGTCATACCTTCACATCGCCAAAATTGCAGCCACTGGAGGCGCACTTAATTAAACATTTAAAAATATAAATTACAGACTTGGGCCAAGTCTACAAGAATTTATGACGTATTCGTTTTCGTATTTCGTTTGGTTGCGAAGCCTCCCTAATTAAACTTTAATTTAAGCTTAACAGTTATGTACTTTGGTGGAAACACTTTTCGCTGGTGTGCGACTCATTTAAAAAACGGGATATTGGACATGGTTGAATGGGAAACCCGGGAACAGGGGAGGGGGTTGGGGTTGGGATAGGTGGAATTGGACTGATAAAAAATCGTTCGTCCATAATAACTAGGTGTAATGGCTAAAAAAGAGATGATTATTACGTAGATAAGTACATGTATATATTAATTTATTATGTATGAAGAATAAATACTCAGTATTGTGTTTTTATAGAATAACGTTCAGTTAACATATTTTAACTACATGGAGTGTATTATATTCTTTTTTAATACTACCAACTGTTGGTAAATCAGAGTTTTATTAATAAAATTTCCCTCCGTATTAAAAAAAAAAATGTTATATGGCCTATGGCATCAGATTTTATTACATGTAGGCCTATATAATTTGAGTATCGTATTTGTGATAAGCTATATATATCAGAGATATATACACTTAAATGTCGGCGGGAATATGTTAAAGAAGATATTTTATGTGTACCACAGATGTTCGATATATTATCGTTTTATATTATGTTCAACTCGTTTTGAGCTGCTTCAGTCAGGGTCAGAGGTCATATTATGTTTTGTAAAGTTGTAAATAAGTAGAATATAAGATTTTCCAAAAAATGTTGATATTGTTGTGACGTCATTACCGCGCTGTAAGGGAGTTCATATTTTCACGATCCGGCCCAAGAATACTCCCATCCATGCACAAGAGTGTGAGGGCTGGCTAGGGCTGCGTTGATAAAATATGTTACTCCCTGTTAATTTTACTCGTAATGTCATGTTTACATTGATCAGTTATCGGTAGTTAAGGCATGTTTTCATGTCTAACGTAATCGTACGATACCGTAGGACCTAGGCCTACCAAAAGATATTAAAACTAGGCCTAAATATTCGTAGTAGACTTAGGCCTACTTATTATTCCTGATCTCGAGAATGTCAAATTTATTTTTGATATCGTTTCCGACAATACTATAGCCATGTTCATAACACATAGTCTCTTCAATGTAAAAGATTGCAAATTTACGCTTTGAGAAGTGGTGTGAGGGACTACTCTAAAGAAACAAAAATTTACTCTAAAAGGAGATCTCTTACTCTTTTACAGAAAATTGACTCTACAATGGTGGAATTGGAGTGCTTCACTCTTTAAGAGTGTTTCATCAGGTGATTCTCAGTCTATGAAGTTCACTCGTTTACATTAAGAGAAAAACCGCTTTGACGTTCGAAATACATCGAAGCTTTAGGGATCTCCCAAGTTCACTTTTCGAATTAAGTGGAATTATTTTAGTATCTAACGGTACACAGGTGAAAACCTTCATTGTAAACCTAATAAACTGTCTAAGAAATCGTAAAAGTTTATACTGTTTTAAGAAAAGTGTATTTTTATGAAGGTTTTATCTCATATATTCTGCACAAAATCATAACTTGTATGATTTTTAATGTAGTTGGGGTATTTTTAAGTTGCCCACCCTATCCTCCTCACACTCTCCAATAATTTTATATCACTGTACAGTAGTTAAAAGAGATGTCACACTGTTAATATGTTTCAATTTACGACAGTGCATTACGCATTTCAACAGACATTCCACGCACGCTCCCAACATTGTACGCATGCGCAGTCTGTTAGACTATACACATGTCCCAGTGTCTAAAAATTGAAACTTTTGTATTATTGAAATGGAAATACACTGTAGGCCCTAATTATGTCTACTAGAGTCGGGAAGTCAATGCATATTAATGTGTTTGTGTGTGCCATTGGTTTTTACAGTTTCGTTCAATGTCTGTATATTGGATCGATCAGTCTATTATATTAGGCCTAGGCCAACACCAATCAAGCCTGTATATTGGGTTATGTGTATTATGCCTATGTCTTTTGGTCTATCTCCAGGGCTGTGTTAGGTCTGACTATTTTGTTATGAGCAACCATTTCGATGACTTAATGTTTTGCAATTTTCCACACTGCTGAAAACCTTTCCACGATGGAAACAAACTAACATCCTTGAGAATGTTTTATATGCAGATTATTTTAAACTAGGTGGAAAGGGTAGGTTAACTTCTATTATAGAGGAAATATTTTAAGATTTATTACAAAGAGATAAATAAAATGCAACATGCTTTACCACTGTATAGTATGGGCAATGCAACACTACTTACTTTGTTATTGTTTTATTTGTTCTCGTATTTTATCTTCATCAAGACGGGGCTCTAGGACCAAACGTCTGGTTAAGCTTGGATCTTTTTTTCGATGGCCGCCGTTGGAGGACGCTTTAATTGTTTGTAAGTAATTTTTATAGTCCAGAGGAGAATTGGACCGCGCACCTTTACTTGAATTTCATTTCTGGTTACAAGTCGTCTTATCCAGTCCGCTAACTAGTGGTTGACAATAGAATTGAGTTTTAGAAGAAAACATCGAACGATGAGAAAAGTTAGAGGGCGCTATTAATTATGGTTTTTAAAATCCTAAAGTGGAATTGAACCTGGATTACAGCCGGTTATCAATTTAAACGTTTCACCCACTCGGATAAATGTCACTCGATAACAGAAATGAAATACACGAATTCGATCATGTTAAATAGCAAATTAATTACCGCACGATGACACTCTATACCCTAGTACAATAAGCCATTTTACGGTTTTAACTGCGTATGTGCAGATTATGGTCCGTAATAAAACGACGCGCGGCAATTATATTTTTCAATAAGAGCCGCGCGTCGTTTTATTACTTGACCTCGGTAACGCACATGCGCAGCTGAAACCGTGAAATGGCTTATTTGATTAGTTCATAAAAGGAATGCACCTTTCTTAATGGATGATGTGTTTTACTCAGTTAAGAAGGTGATAAAGTCGGAGCTCATGGGGTACGAATCTTATTTTTCACGTTGAGCCTCATGTGCAGACACCGTGAAAAGACAAGAAATCCAAGTATGAAGATGGAGTGTGGATTCAAGTAAGAGTAATGACCTGCGACTGGAATCCTCTTAAGTTAAACTGCGCACAAGTGCAGACGAGGACATTTATCTATATCCATCTATGAAGATGGAAAGTTTAAACTTTTAAAAGTAGGCTTTCAACTGACAATTAAGCATGTAGAAAAAGACGGTTAACAGCAATCAAAATTCAAGATATTAGGCCGTTTTACATTTTATTAAAAATAGTAGTTTGGTTTTAAAATATTTAAATAAGATACATAATCGGGTGTAAATTCGAAATAAGCATAGGCTAGGAACATAAACACCCGACAAGACGAGTAAGCCTCGAACCCGTCCTCGTGATTGGAAAGCACAACAGCTGCGCCAACTGCTTTCACATAATTCAGAGGTCTACATGTGCATAGTATAGACACCAGATTATTCTACATTAGCTGGGAACCCTAACTACATTAGCTGGGAGGCAATTTCGTTTCTACATATGCTGTTGATTTTTACTACATTAGCTGGGACCGATTATCGCGTTTCTACATATGCTGTTGACGTTTCTACTTTAGCTGGGATTTTTCTACAC
>JAOTQE010092794.1:0-14571 GCA_025631205.1 Nesometra sesokonis
ATATATACTTGTATCCACATACTTTTTGGTATAAAGATTAAAGAAAAGAATATTGACAATATTTCCAAAGTAGAAACCAAGTGTAAATTTATTATTTAGAACGCTTGACCTAAATTGGAGTAGAAATTTAAAATTGTTCCATTGTGAGATTTGTGTTATCATTTTATATTGTTGATAGTGGTTGGGTGGAGTTAGAGGGGCCATACCAGCTCTGCGTCATCAATCATTCATTTAATATTTCAACATCAATTATGTCATTTGTTTCTCACTTGACCATTTGCTTATTGAGTGCATGGAGATAAGGTCTGCACTATGTTATTATAATTGTTATCACTATCATAAATACCATAGTTTTATAAATATAATCTTTGTTTGTTCTTATCATAAATGGATTTTGTAGGTATAGTTGGGTTTAAATAAATATCTCATTTCGTGTTTTAGCAATAGAGGCTATGGAACAGTCTGCTCAAGCTTATGTTTTTCTGAGCATGTGCAGAATGCCCTTCGGCCTCATTTTTCATAGTTCACTTGCCGCAATGTGTAATCTGAAACTTTTTTCGTAAAAAAATCTCACTGTAAATAATTTGTATACACTTATCCTTTTGAAAAAAATAACACCCCCTGACTAGGTAGATCTCCCATGTTAAATTACTGGGGAGATTTACCTAGCTCCAAAGAGAACTACCAAGTAAGGTAGTATATAATTGCCCTGTCTGTTATGTTATTAATGCCTTAATGGTTTATTCTAAATAATGGCTGTATTTTCCTATGTATACTTGTAGAGAAGTAGTATATAGTTTAGAGTTTTTAACTATATTTTTAAAAAGCTTGTTGAATATTCATGATCTGATTTGCATATTTATTAGTGATTTGGTTTAACAAGTTTTAGTAATTTATGTTGTGAAAATAGCATTGTTTGTAATGTAGGTATACAGAATTTCTATTTAAAATTATGTTGTGAAAATAGCATTGTTTGTAGTGTAGGTATACGGAATTTCTATTTAAAATTATGTTGTGAAAATAGCATTGTTTGTAGTGTAGGTATACGGAATTTATATTTAAAATTTGAGTAAGAAAGATGTTTTGATATAAATTTATAGTAAGATCATTATTACAATGGTGACAATTTAAAAAAAAAAGTTTGAAATTTAAATTTATGTTCTGACTAAGGTATCAGCCCAAGTTCTATAAATGATTTACTCTATACCTTATTTTTAATCTGGGTATAATCCCACCTAAATTGTGACCATGACTCAATGTTCAATGTAGTGGGCTTATACCAGGGTATATGTCCACAACACACACTGACTGGGATTCCATGTTCAATGTAGTGGGCTTATACCAGGGTATATGTCCACATCACATACTGACTGGGATTCCATGTTTAATGTAGTGGGCTTATACTAGGGTATATGTCCACATCACACACTGACTGGGATTCCATGTTTCAATATAGTGGCCTATGTAATGCTGTATCTCCAATGAGTATTATCTCCATTAAAGCTCATTCCTGACTATCAAATTTATTTGACAAAAAACTTTGATGATACCCATATATGGTAATGATATATCCATGTATGGTCATGGTGTGACATCATCATGACCATATATTCATGTGAAAGTTTGCATTGTCACTTGGAAAATGAGGAAAAAAATGATGTTGAAAATAAAACATTTATTTTGAAGAAATATATGCTATGAAGATAACCCTAGAAATGTTGACATTAGAAATATTTAATTCTAATTTTAAAATAAAAACTTTTTTATTAAAAAAAAATATTTTATGACAATAACACTGGAAATTTGGGTGTTTTAGAAATATTTACTGTACCACTAATTTTGTGACTTTGTAATTGAAATAATTAGCTAATCAGCCTCTTGTAGCCTCTATAATTGTGTTCATTTTTCAGTGAAAATATATATGAATACAATTTTTAAATATACCAATCGTTTTTCAATTTCTTAACATTGATGTTAATGGTACATAAAATATGAGCAAGTTAATTTTGGTTTTTTTGTTTGTCATTTTTTAGTGACAATATATTTTTGAAAATAAGAGCTTGTCAGAAAATGAAAATTTTATGGAATTGTGGCGTCACTCAGTGGCAAAGAATAACATGAATAACATAGACATTGTTTTTGCCTTCCATAAAATATAAAATTTGTTCGGTGTAAAAGTAATGTTACTGTTTAACCTGTTCTCTGGTTAAAGAATGTTCATTTTTATTTTGAAGGCTTTATAATAGTCAAGTAGAATTGTTTATATAATACTATACAATTTAATTCACTTTAACTTAGGTAGGCCATCTAATGTACTGTACTTTCAATTTGATAGTAAACAAAAGTTAAAATCACAAAAATACTGCAAAATCTTAACAAAATACTAAAAAAAGGATAAAAAAAATAATTTTGTGAAAAAAAATATATATTGTACATGATAAAGAAATAGTAAACTTGTTAGTTTTGTAGTATAGGTATAAATTGTTTTAATAGATGGTTTTGGTGATTTTTTTTATTTGAAAGTTCATTCGTATTTAATGTATATAATAATCTATTTGAATGTGGCATAGGTTTTAGATGTATTTACATAATTGTTTTTTTTCTACTGACTGTAGGATAAGCTCACCCAACAATCTTATTGCGATTTTATGTTAATGGGCTTATACCAGTGTATATGTCCACATCACACACTGACTGGGATTCAATGTTCAATGTAGTGGGCTTATACTAGAGTATATGTCCACATCACACACTGACTGGGATTCCATGTTGAATGTAGTGGGCTTATACCAGGGTATATGTCCACATCACACACTGACTGTGATTCCATGTTCAATGTAGTGGGCTTATACCAGAGTATATGTCCACATCACACACTGACTGTGATTCCATATTGAATGTAATGGGCTTATACTAGGGTATAAGTCCACATCACACATTGACTGCGATTCCATGTTCGATTTAGTGGGCTTATACCATGATATATGTCCACATCACACATTGACTGGGATTCCATGTTCAATGTAGTGGGCTTATACCAGGGTATATGATCCACATCACACACTGACTGGGATTCCATGTTCATTGTAGTGGGCTTATACCAGGGTTTATGTCCACAACACGCACTGACTGGAATTCCATGTTGAATAAAATGCGTTTTACCATGGTATGTGTCCACAACACACACTGACTCGGATTACATGTTCAATTTAGTGGGCTTATACCAGGTCAGTAGAGTAAGCCTAGTGTATGTATTGTCGTTTATTATAGTGGTACATAGTATTATGTTTGATGTATGTTGTGAATAGTGTTTTCATAGGCCATTGTGTCTTTAATACCTTTCTGTTTTTTGTTTTAATTTTTGAGTCTTCTGTTTTTGACATTGTGATTGTCAAGTTTTGTGTAGTATAACGTTATAATTGTAGTACGCTCCGCAAGTCTGTTGTTGTAAGCATTGTTATATGCGTCTTTAGCCTTATGCTATGAAAGGTTCTTGCTCCACTACGCGGATATAACGATGTACTACTCTAGTTTTGTACCGTGTTAGGCGAGTTTAACATTATGCTTATTTTGCGTTAGGATATGTGGGACTGGTATTGTTCCATTGCGAGTCTGACATTGCGCTACGCGAATTCCATGTGCTACATGAGTTTCGCGTTGTGCTATGTGGGTTTCTAGTACAGTACAAAACCATAGATGTCTCTGGCTCTTGTAGAGTGCTACGCTGGTCGCTTTGTAACTAGGCGAGATTCATTGTATTATGTAAGCCTGGTACCATGTAAACTTCCTGTATTGCATGAGTCTATCCTTGCATCAGCTTGCACCATTCTAGTGTTACATTGCTATACAAGTGTAACATAATGATACTGTACCAAATGTTTGATTGGTTAGCGAGCATAGTTTGTAGTATATTGTTAGCCATGTAGATACAAACGTTTTTATCAATTTTTATTGTCAGCATAATATGTATATTGTAAATAATATGTACAGAAATTGTATTTTGGCAAAAATGAAATACATTGGTTTATCAAATGAATAATATTAGATATATATATACTACAGTAGGATTGCTAGCCTTGTAAAACATTGAGTGTCTAAAGATGAAATACTCACAAGAATCAGATGTTGAGTATATTATGAAAACACTGAAGGACTATGTCGAAATTCTACTGCGGTTACTGCAGTAATCCATTGCAATTTGTATATGCAAGTATAAGAGGACTATATTGAAAAACAATTTAGTTTTGTTTAAAAATTTGCTTGAATATTATATCTTGTATAAATATGTTCCAAATAAATTAAATCTACTGCAGTTACTGCGTTAATCTATTTCTATTAAGTCCACTGCAGTAATCTAGCTCCATAATCTTTGCTTTGGTGACTCTTTTGGCACGAATGGTATCAAATCGACATGTAATTTTCAATAATTCTGTTCATCTACTGATCTATTACTGCGGTAACTGCAGCAGGATTTTGGCATGGTTCCTAATTGTATATAATTTGTCCAATACAATAATCAAACATGCCAAAGTCGAATTCATGACATTGGAAAAAAATTCGACTTAGAGAAATTCGACTTAGATTTTGTTAATGAAAAAACATCAATCTGGTATGAAAAAAAATTGACTTAGGCAAATTCGACTTAGGCAAGTTTAACTGTATAAACAATATAAAAGGAGAAAAATTACTGTAATACAGTATCCAAAAAAAAAAACCTAAATTTTGAACGGGCGATGCATCTTTTGTAAAACTGCTTCAGTATCATAATACATTGTAATATTGTAATCTAGTATATATTGTACCACCAGGCTACTAGAATTAGAATAAGATTAGATTGTACCCTCTAGGCTACTAGAATTAAGGTATGTATTGTATACTGCACTTGTATTTTTAACCGTTATGCCTGTTTGAATTTTTGAAAATTTACGAATTTTGTAGAGAAAAATTTTAAATACGTAAATGAGTAAACTGGTTCAAATATTGATTAATAGTATTTTACAGTTTTTTAAATATTGTGTGTGACTGAAATCTAGTGCGAGAACTTTATTACCACACCTCGTGTGTATGGACAAACCAAAATGTGCTCTGGGTGTTTTTTTTTTTTAATTGTCAAATTATATCAATTAATTATGGATTAGAGTGTGGTAATGTAACTTGTAATTTTGGGATATTGTTAATTTATGCTTTGTTTTTGTATTTTCTATGTAATACTTCTTCTATTTAATTGATCCGGTCATCTAGTATCACATTGATAAAGTCACAACACCATTGTACTGTAATTTACTTTATTGGACAATTAAGCTGCAAGAGCGTTTATTCTGTCTGAGTGACGTCATGGCGGACGTCTATAGTGTACATTTATGTGTTGCCTAATTTCACTTCTAAGCTGCGCTCCACAGTGAATAGTATTATATGTAACCACCGGGGTCATTAGTTTTTACCAGAAACTCAAAATTGGGCAACATATTGTTTTATATTCTGGATCAAACATCTTACATGTTTTGATATTTTTATGTGCCGATATGAACTCTTTTCAGTAAGCCAAACTACACTAAAGCAGTTGATATTTTCATTGCTAAAGTGACGTCATGAAAGTACCAACATGCAAAAATGGATTTTTAATAACGTGGCACTCTTTCAACCAATCAGTGCAGTTTAAATGTTTGATCCATTATATAATGTGTTTTATAATGTAACATTGTGGTACTTGATATCATTTAGATACTTCTATTTAAATGATATATGCTGGAGTCAGATCAGATTAAACAACAGTTTTTATGATACATTGTTTCTATTATTATTGGCCTTATAAATGGCCATTAATACCAATACCAACATTTAGACAGTCTTTTACAGACTTCTTTAATACTTTTAATGTACTCTATCATCCAGAATTTTCGATTACCACTTTCTGATTTTAATTTGGTATGTATTGGTAAATTGGACAGAGTTGCTTATGGTAATGGAGTTATGAAAGGGTTATTTTTGACCTATTGATTTGTGATAAAAATAAGAAATGACATTTGTACGGGAGCTTAAGTGACCTTTTAATCTTCCAAGATAATTTTCTTGGAAACATGGAATATCTTCCCAATATAATCATCATAGAGTCTCGGAAAGAATTCTGAGGTGCCCAAGGTATCTGTAAATTATATACTCGCTTCTGTGTTCTTGATAATTGTTTTGAAAACTCAAAATAAAGCATTTTCCAATGTACTGTATTTCATCCTTAGAATTCTGTCTTTCCGAGGTGCTGTACTTGATAATTTGGAAATAAATCACAAAGTTCCAGGAATCTAACTTATTACTCTCGTTATTTATTTAACCATTTCACGGTTCCAACTGCGCATGGGCGTGATTAAGGTCAAAGCATACAAACGATCAAGTCATAGTTCTGCATCTTTGTATTACTTGACCTGACTTCACCTAAATAATGCACATGCATAGTTGAAGCTGTGAAAGGGCTGATTATGTAGGTGTGCTCTATTCCGTGTTTTCAAGACAATTATCATCAAGGAAGCTTGTAATATAACGATTCCAAGATCAATCATCTTCAAAATACTTTGTAGGTGCTCTATAGTATTCCATGTTTCAACGATAATTGTTTTAAAAGCACGTAATTTAGCGTTTCCAAGATAGTTGGAAAGAGGTTTCTTCAAGATGGTAAGGAATTATATTGAAGGTGCAGTACTGTATTCCATTTTTACCTTGGGAAATCATAAGGTTACCTTATGCTGCACGGAATTTTGCGGTTTTTTAAGATGTTTTATCTTGTAGGTGCACTAGTGTACTCCATACCTTGGAAAATCTTGAGGTTACTGTAAGCTGCCGTACATTTACTTAACGTTAATTGATATCTTGAGGTTACTGTAAGCTGCCGTACATTTACTTAACGGTAATTGATATCTTCGTACTGGTCACAGGATATATAGGGCATTCAAATGAACCTTCACAAGGTGTTTAAATCTTGATCAACAGTGGTCACCGGTGTGAATGGTACACTATGTGTATGTGTATATGAGACGTGTATCAAATTGATATCTGTTTACATGCGTACTGGAGGACTAGTTCTGTCAGAACGTGCGGTATTGGGTGTGAGAAGAGTTGCATTCTAATCGAACTTGAACTCGCCACGTAGTCCAAATGGCTAAGTGGTATAGGCGTCTGCATATACATTTTTTACACCTGGAAAACAGAGTTTAATTGTAACTTTATTGTGACTTTAATGACAACTGCACTCTGTGTTTAATTTAACATACAAGGGAACATAGAATGTATAAGGTTTAATAAAACAAATCAAATACACTATATCCAAATCACAATGAAATGTGCTAGTAGTTTTATTTGTTCGTATTGTCCTAAAGCCACGTTTCGCAAACTATGACCCCCGACCCAAATTACAGCATAGAAACATTGTTTTTGGACCGCAAACCCACTGATTAGCTGATCACTTTCTAAGGCTGGGAAGTTGCATCTTAAATATAAAAGAAAACATACTGTACAATCAGGGGCGGAGCTAGAATGAGGGGGCCCGATGCCAAGTTGGACAAGCCCAGATTTGAGGTTTTAACAGGAAAATGATGATAATAGGTGTGGGTCTAGGGCCGGCGCCTATCGCCCGGGAAAAAGTTTCGCTGTGCTACAATTTTTTGATGGATGGAGTTCACACCTATTTCACACCTATTATACTAGGCCTAGGCTTCTTAACTGTTTGTCCTATGAAAGTAAGTTTGGTTTCAACCCCCTCAGAATATGTGGAAGCAGTTGGCGCAGCGGCGTTTTCGACTTCCAATCCCGAGGCCGGTGGTTCAGGACTTACTCTTGTCGCTGTGTGTGTTCTTGGGTAAGGAACTTTATCCACATTGCCTCTCTCCACCCAGGAGTATAAATATGCGATGAATGCAGCTGCAACATTATGGAATGGATTGTATTTCATAGGTGTTTGTTCCAATGACTGGGGTAATAATTGTGAAGCGCTATATAAATGTCACATTATTGTTATTAATATTAAAATTGATAATAATTGATAAATAATAATGTTAATAATTATTATTTGTTTCGGTTTTCAACCAAAAATGACCGTAAAACCGCAATTTGACCATTGATACAAAAATCCCTATTGTCAAAATAATTACAATAACTTTTGACTCCCACAAACTCTATTTCCCCAAATAGTTACTAATCTTCGTAACTATTTGTTCTAGGAAAGCAAATTTGTTCTCAGCTTACTCAGAATATCAGTGTAATATCCTCATAACTATTTGTCCTGTGAAAGTATGTTTGGTCTCAAACCACTAAGGATATCAATTTTTGCTGCCATAGTGGAAGTTTTTAACCAAAACTGACCGGAAACTTGAAAGTCGTATTTCTCAAAAAATTACAAGAAAGTACTTATCATAGGAAAGTAAATGGTCCCAAAATATTCAGAATATCACTATTTAACTGCAATGGAAAGTTTTAACCAAAACTGACGGGAAACCCGAAAAATTTTAACCTGAAAAGTCGTGTTTCTCAAAAATTTACAAAAACCTAAGTACTCATCATAGGAAAGTAAATGGTGTCAAATTACTCGGAATTTCACTTTTTATTTTTATTTTGTTTTTAATTTTTTTTTCACTGGAATGGAAGTTTTTAACAAAAACTGACAGGAACCTATAATTTTACCTTTAACCTTTATAGTCCAGTCGAACATTACACAAAACAGATAGCAACAAAAACCATTTCATTTGCATTCAGTTTTGAATAGCTTATAAAACAACTTATTAAATGTTTACCAAATTCGGAGTGGAACAGTGCCTAATTAGCATAAATCTAAATTGGCCGCCGTTAAATATACATTTGCATATATATTGGGATAGGAAAATCGTAAAGGCTTATTTCTCTATACCCATATTTATAGGATCAAGGAACATTTTAGTACTGTTATAGGTATTGATAACATTGTGTTGCTTTTTCTTGTCTAATTTACATACATTCAAAATCCACCATTAAACATTAATTTGGTCTGTAAATTACAATATAAAATCAAATTGACTTACAGTAATTCTATTAGTGATCATGAGCATGTTTTTATGACATTATGTGCCTAATTTATATACATTTTGCATTGACACGGCATGACTACCCCAAAAACTCAAAAATGTTTATCTTTTTAGACAACGTGACATTTGTGACGTAATTAGTGGTTCACTTACTATGCGCTTTATATAACAATATAGGGCCTGACAACCAACAATTCTTTGAAATATCAAAAGTAAAAAAAAAACTATTACATAGAAATGTTCTTATGCCTATTTGTATTACCCACACGCCCAAAACTAAACTTGCCATCTTTACTTAAAAATGTGATCTTTTGACATTTTATGATCCCAATGTATTATATTTCCCTTTCCCAAAAACTAAAAAAAAAACTTGGCAATGCGACCTTTTGACCTTTTATTATTTGATTTGATTATTAGTTTGTATGCGTCAAAATACTGTACATCAGAACTCACAGTTCAATTTAATTCAATTTTTTATTCATCATTCTTATACATTATGTGCACAAAGGTTTCGCAATGTTTAAAAAGTCGAGTAAAAGGATACATAAGCAAGCGTAAATACGCTTTTTAAAGATAAATGCACCCTAAAAATACATTATATAAACAATATATTAACAGAAAAGGCCTATAATTCACTATATTGGAACAAGCATGCTCCATCTCTTTACATCATAAATTCCGTAAAGCAGACAGAAAAACTGAGAAACATAATTATATACAAAAAACAAAAACAAAAAAAAATAAAATGAATAAAAACAGCAATGTGACTGTAACTCAGTCAAATTCTAGGGGCTAGAAGGTACTACAGTCGGTAAGGTACGTTGTCAAGGATGCAAGGGATTGTCTACTTCAGATAGCTGACGGGGGAGGGGTTTAGCAGAGCAGGCTTGTGGATGATAAGATGATGGGTCTGTACTTGTCCACAGGGACAGATGTCAGAATCTCCAATCCCCATCTCTTCAAAAACGCTGCAAAACGTCCAGAGCCAGATCGTGTCTGTTAAGTTGCACCCATGCCTTCCGATCGTCGTAAGCAATTGTCATAATATAGACAAGCAAACAGTCTGTTTGAAACAAAAATCATGACCGTCTGATAAGATAAGATATGATATGATAAGATTCGGATCACCATGGAACTTGCTTTATTGGATTACTTATACTACTTATACCTTAAAACATATGACTAGATACTAAATTTGCTTTTTTATCTTATCTGGTTACAAAGATGACAATATTTGAAAATGACAGCCATTTTGGACTCTTGGACTATTACTCGCACCTTAGCGAACAAACTGGGTGTATTCACAGATAAGCTCACGAATGTAAACTGGGGAAAGGCAATTTAGAGCTTTATAAGCGATCAGCAACATTCTAAATGTGATTCGCTTACAGACTGGCAACCAGTAGAACTGCTTCAACACCGGAGTAATGATATGACGCTTTTTTGATAAAGTTACCATTCTTGCGGCAGATTTCGGTACTAGCTGCAACTTGGAAATCTCATAGACAGAGAGGTCGTTCAAGGGGCTGTTGCAACAATCAAGACGCGAGCTGATAAAAGCGTGTGAAATTTAATTAAAGCATTTTCTGTATGTTCTACAAACATCCATCATTAGGCCTATATCCCCTTACCATGTGGCTCCGTTCTATACAGTAAAATTAATTATTGTACGTGAATATGCCAAGACGAAACTATCGAAAATATATGATGAAGCCACAAAAAGTTACAAAAAAATGTGTTTCCCAATTGATGCAGCCATGGGAAAACCACCAGGTTGTCACACAGAAAGTTATTGAGAAAAACGCATATAAACAACAGGAAATATAAAGAAATTCGAAAGATATTTTTGTAGATTTTGTTCCATAAATTCAGTTTTAGATTTCCGATTATGATAATTGACCAATCACTTTAAAGCTTATAACCAGTGTATGGTTTTAATATTATCTCCATTTCCCAATGTTGCTACCTCTTGGTGGTTTTTCATTTTATGCCACAATTATTGTTATTCTTTAGTTAATTATGAAATGTTGACTCTATCTTGTTAACTATCCAAGTTAACTAATATAGGAAAATGCTTTAATGGCTTAGTATAATGTTATTTATGTGCTATTGAAATTTTGGAACACTTATTTTAAAGCTCAATCCAGACTATCAAATTTAATTGACAAAAAACTTTGATCATATTCATATATGGTAATGATATTTCTATGTATGGTCATCGTGTGACATTATCATGACCATAAATATAGGCATGTGAAAGTTTCTTTGTCAAATACATTTGATAGTCTGGACTGAACTTTAGAGTATCAAACAATTATTTCTACAGTATATTAGTTATATCAGGGAACAGCAATGCACATTTAAACTGGCAAAATACAAATAAAAATAAAATTTAAGATTTAGCATCCTATGGTGTAAAAATTAACAGCAGAGCATTTTCCCAATTTGCATTAAAAATATATGATTTTAATTATTAACTTGCATCATAAGTCATAAGTGTAGTTGGTATTTGTATATATCGTATTGTTAATTACCGTGTCGTAAATTAACATTAATTATAGTTTATTAAATTCATATAAAATACATAAATTATAAATAAAACATGGTATAAGTTCGCTTAATGTATTATTAATTGTACCAGAATGACTTAAAATAATATATTTCATAGACATTACCCGTTCCAGTGGATATTAAACAAATAATCGTATTTTTTATGCCGTATCCGCTGCTGCTAAAATTTGAACTTGTGTCTTATATCTCTTTTAATGACCTTGTAAACAAAAATCTATGAAAAAACCATACAAATATTTTTCTATTGTATTATAAGTAAATTTATGTAAAAAAATAATAATAATCCATTCCACAACAAACGGCTAAAGCGAAACGCATTTTGTTCAATATCTCAAAAGTAGGCTTTTGCCTTTATAACCACTCCTCCAGATCACGGCAGTATGGGTCACGAGTTTGTTTGTTTTTTTTATTGTGCGGTCACAGCATTCCAACCATTTGTCGCCGTAGACTGTTTTAGGTATTAAGCATAATGGAGTCAGGGAAGTTAACTTTTATCAAATCAGAAATAATTAAAAGTACGGTAATACATGCTTGTACACAATCATACAAAATCTTTTTTTTTCTGAAATTAGCATAAATTTCTGGATTTTCCAAATATATACAAATATAATAGTTAACCATGTTTTAAAAATTGTGAAGTGATTAATTAAAAAGTTTCTAAATATAATTAACATCCAATCAACAACCGAATCAAATGAGGCACGTCACGGCAAAACCACCAAGTTGTAGGAAAATTGAAAATTGAGTTTTTGTTATCGCCATATTACACTTTTCGTAAGCTTTAAAATGAGGGGTCAATTATAAAAATCGGACATCTATAACTGAAGTTATTGGACAAAATATGCAAACAAATCCTTTGTATTTGTTTATATTTCCTGTTGTTTATTTACTTATTTCTCAATAACTTCATGTGCGACAACTTGGTGGTTTTGCCTGAAATGGTTGGCAATCACAATGGCATAAAACGGCGGATTTTTACATTTGTCGTAGATATATTATAACAAAAAAGTAGTAAAAAGGTTATTTTCCATTTGTCGTTGAAAGCAAGGAGCAGTTAAATTGAAAGCTTGACATTAGCAGTTAACCAATTTTAACATTTGTCGTTTATATCTTACGACATTTGTGGTTTTTGACATTTTAATAGGGTCAATTTTGGGAATTCCGTGACTGTTGACAGCGAAGGTCCGTTTTTCTGTGGATTTGTTATCTAGAAGTAGTAAATAAGAAAATAAGCGAAGGTGACCCTCGCCAAAATGTGGAGAAACCTGTGGGAGCTTAAAATCCAAAATGGCCGTCATTTTCTCAGTAACAGCCTATATCTCAGTAACCACTGGTCGTAGAGTTGGATTTTGGTTTCAAATTATTCAAAATATATTAATTCCTAATGAAACATTTTGTCAAAAATGACCAAAAATTGAGTTATTGACCTTTGTCCTGTAGTAAATGGAATGTTAATACCAGTCAACATCTCTGGAACTACTTGTAGAGGTTCTAGCGGTTTCGAGAAATGGTCGAAGATCTAAAGATACAATCCCCACTATGTAAACAAATTTATAAAATTTTCCCCACTGTTTACCTTTTAAATATTTATTAAGATTTGAATTATCTGGCCGCCTTCCGTTTTTATGGGCTTGTCCCAATACGTTTACATTATATTATTTTGGGTATATCTTACGAGATCCGAGGACCACCATTTTTGCACAGTGGGGATTGTATCTTTAGATCTTCGATCATGTCTCGAAACCGCATACTAGCGCTGTATGTCGTAGTTTCATTAGACACAGTTGGAGAGAGATTAAATATTATCGAGCTTCCACTGTCATTAAAACATTGTTTTCTCTCATTATAACATTCCAAATATCGAGAAACATACCAATCTTTCTTATTTGCATCCTCAAGTAGATTAAAACCACACAATTTAGCTCAATACATCCCGCAAGGTACACCGAAAAAAAAAAACAAAAAAAAAACGAAGACGGAACATAATTCGGTTTAACCCGCCATACAGCATGAACGTAAAAACGTTTAATTTTAAAAAAAAGTCGTTCCCTGATGGACACGCTCTTCATAAAGTATTCAATAAGAACAATGTTAAAGTCAGTTATTCTATGCCATGTGTAAAAAATATAGTTAGTAAACATAATCATAAGCTATTGAGCCTTCTTAAAGAAATAAAGACTGCCCTCTGTCGACGGTCGTCGACGTGTTTACAAATAATGACACAAAAGTGTATATCGTCATGCATATATATACCCGTACGGACTAGAGTTGTTTGGTGGGATCTCATATAGACACATTGAAAGAGAATAAAATTCTCGAGTGTCCACTGAAGTTTCAGTATTTTTGCCTCTATTTACATTCTAAATACCAAGAAGGCATACTTTCCTCTAAAATTTGCATATCACCTTGCCTATGTGCACCGTTTACTTAAATAGTGATATGATCTGGCTATTTTATCATTCATTTTTTGGTGTAGCAGCGAGAAGGGCCCGGGCCCTGTCTGAGCTCTTTCGGCTACTATTTTGGCTACCCTATAGCTGCACTGATGATCCCTGGGCAGGGAGAAACGATAGGCAAATTATTGACAGACCTCACCGTTAGGACTATCATTGATAGACCTCATCGTCTGCAGATGGGAGGACTTGATTTCAGTCGATATTTATAATTATTTTATCAATTTTGGTCGGATTTTCTCTACTGTTTATGTTTAAATGATTAAATTTTGCAAAATATGACCGCCTTCCGTTTTTTATGGGCTTGACCCAATTCGTTTATCTCTTTATCATATTTTTTGTATCTCATTTGAGATCCGGGCTACCATTTTTGAACAGTAGAGATTGTATCTTTAGATCTTCGGGACCTTCTGCTTGATATGCAGACGCCTGCATATCAAGCAGAAGGTCGCGGGTTCGAGTCCCGGTTGGGGCGACTGTTTTCACACTCAGCAGATTTTCTCATT
>JAOTQE010092805.1:0-14568 GCA_025631205.1 Nesometra sesokonis
TGCATCTATTTGTCAACGAAAATGTAAAAAAAAAAACAGGAATGAAATAAAGGTGGGTGCAAATCCCACAAAAGAGAGAAAAAAAAAAGTTCATTAACGATTTGGATCGTTAATTGGGTGGTTGCGAGGAAACATTTCCCGCGGCAGAACATGTATTGGGCCTAGAAATAAATCACATTTTGTCAATTAGCGTATGTACATTTTTGTGAGTTGGAATTTGCTTTAGAACATAAAATATTATCTAACTAAAATATTAAAATTGTACTTGGAAAGTTTGTTGAATTTGTTATATGGTGATTTTAATTCATCGCGAAGATCATCACGAATTTTGTTGCGCACAGCGTAGCAAAGAGCGGAAATCGGTTCAGCGTGATTTGAATTTTAAAGTTGATTTCTTTAACTTATTAGTCGTCGGTTTGTCTTGTTGTCTGTCTGTCTGTCGGCCGGCCAGGTTACGCACGTTTGTGACTGTTGGGACAAAATGAAGCTATGCAGAATCGCTTCATTTGTTTTCTGATTTGTCTTGTATCGTTTTGGATCAGTAGCCGCACTCTGATCTTCAATCGCCTTGTATATTTATGTGGTTGGAGAATAGGGAAAAGGTACTAGCCCGGTTTTGTTGGATAAATAACAGTGATGGTGTGTAGTGTTCGAACAGTTGGTGACACTGACCAACTACTGCATCTAGCCTAGGCCACTTTAAATGTAACTCTATTTTACACTTAAAAAATAATAATGGTCTGATACTTCAACGTATATACAAAATTACTAAAGATTAACTTTCTTTTGTTTATACTGTGTGCAGTTTTCCTTGTCTTATTGTCGGATCGACTTGTTTATCACTATTCAAAATTTTTAAATAACGATCGACAGGAAAACAGACTTAATAATACAGTTTTACGATTAAGCTCATGTATAAACAAAACAAATTTTAATAAATTTGAAAGGCAAAACTGTTGGTACATTTTTATTGGACATCGTTTAGCTTTTTTCACGTGAAAAATTGTCAGCTGTCGTCTTCAAACTGACAGACTATATCGATGCGTCAAGGACAGGGCATCGAATCATTAACAGTCACATAATCATCAATATAGCAATCATGAAGGAAATAATTTACCAATTAAGAATGTACTTATTATCTTGATCTTGACAACTGTGAATTTATGTCAAATAATCAAAGAAATAATAGATTAATAAGAACACTGGACTTACATTGGTCCACCAGAAATTTTATGAACATGTTACTTGACGCAGGAAAAGCGAACAAAACTTATTAAAAAGGTTTCTTCGACCGAAATTTAACCCTCTGGTTTAATTTGTCGCTGAAGGTATCATTATCTAATTTCCACTACTGATCTTTGTTACTCTATTTTTTCGTGTATGGAAAAGTTTTTTAGTCGTTGAGGGCGTGGATAAGCATACAATGTGGTGGTCGTGTGGTTAACCACAATATTCTGCAGTTATATATAGACTTGCGTAACTCGGTTACCGTAGTCGTTAAAAATGTATTGACAAAAATATATGTTGAAAAAAAAACCATTTCTTATTCTGAAGACAGATCAGTTTTAACACTTACCTTTAAAATTAGAGTATTAAAATGTATATATTTGTAAAGATAAATGCGAAGAATTTAAATTCTTTAAATTAATTAAATTTAATTTAAAGACTTTTAAATTGTTATCATTTATTTGTTTAAAATCATACAAAACAATTATTTTAAAATACACTAATTTTATTTTCACAACTTCTTAACATTTTACTTTAATAATAGCAAGTTAATTACAAAGTTTATTTTGATTATTTAATTTGAATTTTCAATTGACAATACTTCTTTTCATCAGTAACAAAGTATAAACAAAACTTATACAATCACTGACAAAGCGCAGGCTGAAGTGAAAGTGTATTCTATTTCTCTCAAAACATATAACTCTATCAGATATTCCCCTTCGTACAATACTGATTTCCTGTTAGTTCTAGGAAACCGTGGAATTACAGAGAGCAATGCACGGTGGTTTAACGGCCTTTGTGACAATATTGTAATTTCAAATTACAGAAAATAAATCTTAATTTTAATCTTAAAATAGTTTATCTGCATCAACATAAATTGGCCTAAGATGTAATTTCTCTTTTGTTAATCCAAACAAATAACTCAAAGTAACAAAGGTACTCACAACGTTTCGTAAACGGTCCGTTTGTTTTCACATCCTAATTCCAAATAATACAAACCATCAAACTCAAAAACCCTCATTGAAGGACCAAACGAATCATCACAAATATTTCAAAAAATTAAATTAAACTCTTACCATGAAAGTTAAATACTTTTTACTGTCTTTAGAATTGTTCACATTTTTTTTTCAAAACGAATAGACTTATTGCAAATTCCCGAGCCCTTTGAATATTTTTTAACATAATTGTTTAGCATTTAAGGGTGAAAAATAAAGGTAATTATTTTTATATTCAAATTTCTATACAAACATGCATACATAGTATTTTTAAACACTCTAGTACGTAGACTAACTGCTGTGTGCACTTTTAGGTCCAGAGAATTTGACTGAAAATTGGTTAAACTGGTAAAACATTTAGGCTTGTAACAAATTTGGAAATGTGGCGAAAGTTCAAAAGGTCAAGGCCAAATGCTACAAAAGTAAATATATAAAATATCTTACCAAAGGAGCTAAATAGTTAAGTCTGGTTTCAAATTGTTCAGAATATACATATAAGGCCTAAACAAATAATAAATTTGGCAATACAAAATGTTCCCTTTGATTTTTTGTTGGGAGACAGAAGTTTGTCATTAACTAAAAAAGACTCTTTTGTTGATGGTTGGTATTCCTACGAAAGGCGACAACGATTAGTCTAGACCTAGAAATTTTAGCATTGTAATCATTCATTAACAAATCAATTTACTTTACAAATCGTATAAAAACTTTACTTAGGTCTAGTCATGTATACCTGAATGATGCATGTTAACTAATGGCGGTACTATCAGTTGTATTAAAATCTTAATAATGTACTTTCTTGCGGTTTCAATGACCCATGTTCTTGTATTTGACCCCTTGAAAAGCAAGAAGATCGCACGAAGTTGACAACCATTGAAGTAACAAGGGGAAAACTTGTTCTAATGTTTCTTTGTTGAACATAACATTTTAATACCAGGAAACGAGCTAGATATCTTAGAGGGTGTTATATGAAGTACATTATTAAAACACATCAAAGCAACGCTACGGATACATCACCTTGGAAACGTGCCGGGCGCTTTTGCATTTTGTTCACTTGATTAATGTTATGAATTAATATAGTACGATGAACTAAATTCTTTTTTTTTGGTTATAATTATAAAATTTAAAGTTTATATTAACTCATCAAATAAACGCAGGGGTGCTTTGATAAAATCAGTTTGGTTATTGATATTGTGTAAAATTTTCAGGAGTGTATAAAAAGATGAATTAGGTAGGCCAATGTTTAAAAATACAACTGGGAGAAATGTGGAAGGATGGCTTTCTTATCTAAGATTAGTTCCACCTGGGTCCGTCTCCAGTTGAAGAGACACATTACACTGCAACCCATAAAAAAGTTACATTTCTGGCACTGCGGTGAATACACAGTGGCGGATTTAAGGTGGGGGCGGGCTTCACAGGCTTAAGCCCCCTAAAATTGACCCTGTTCTTTTCTTTTTTGGTAAAAATGAGGACGGATTAATAAAGACAGATGCACAGCGGTAGTCACACCCATACCTATAGTCGGTCCTGTAGTATGCAAGCAGTTATTTTAATTGTCAAAACTAAAATCTTGATTTAAGCTCCCCTCAACCCTAAATCAAAATCCTGGATCTGCCCCTGATAGATACCGTAAGTAACTGAACTCATACTATTAATATTATTTAATCCGCTCTTAAATTAAACATCACCAAAGTTTCAAAGTGATCGGCATTCGGAATTATATCCACACCAATAGGCCTATAACCATAGAGGAAATATAAAAATCAAGGTTACCATGGAAGTGTTCAAATATCACCTTGCTGTTTTAAACGTCTTAAAAATAGTTTTGTTTATATAGAAGATTCGTGAGGTATATTGGATAATACAAACTAAACATGTATTTTATGCCTATTGTACCTAATCAAGCTTGTATCCCATCTCATGGAAGCATTGTTTTATAACCTTCATGATACAATCATTTCCTTGCGTAAACATTGCGCTTCACAATATTGAAGACGTATTGTGCTTTTAACAATTATTTAAGTTTTTAAAATATTTAATGTTTCTAATAACATACACACTGTTACATATCCTACCTCTCCCACTCAAAATTAGATGGTGTAGGCTTTAAGGGTCCACTATTAACTTAAAGTAAAAAAGTATAACACATACCGGTACTCCAATTAATGAGATACACGTCATCGTGACAGGATTCAATATTTCGACATAAATTATGTCATAATCAAGACGTTCCTGGTGATGAAATAATTTATGTCGAAATATTGAATCCTGTCACAATGGCTTGTATCTCAGTACTTGGAGTATGTATTATACTTTCTTACTTGGTGTACGCATCTGTACCACAGTGTTTTTTAACTGTTTCAAATGTTTCCTAGTGTTAACAATATCAATTGCATGTATAACAAGTTGTAAGCATGACAATAAATAAACTAGTAAATATTTATGACGATCAACCAACTGTCTAACAACACTATTATATGGATGATCATATACATGACCGAGAAACTGCCTGCTAACTTTAAAATCAATAGAACAGAAATTGACAGAAACATGTTAAACATAATTACCGACAGACAAGCAAAGTATAGAAATAGATGGAGGTGTACAGGCATCACTATACTTCATATTCTCTCAGTCGGTCGGTCGGTTGGTTAGTTTGTTGTTTTTTGGTCATTATATTAACATGTTATTAGCCTCCCAAGAGAAAAGCTCTGAGGAGGCTTTTTTTGCTCTGTTTTTTGGGCGGAGGCGGTTATGGTGGATTTGTTGGACAATGTTTGTTGCCACGATAGGTAACTAAAACCTTACAAGTCCTTTTATTGACTTCAAACCTTGCATAGTTCTACTTCACTATTAAAACAAAGAAAACGGACCCTCGATTATGATTTTGTACATTGTTTCTATCATAGATTTTTGAAATGGAGAATAAATAACTGCAGTACATGCAGTATTGTATTAATTGTTAATGTAAAGTTTATGTTTTAAAAAACAAAACTGTTTCCGTACAATATTCATGTTGCTTTTAGCAATTAGAGTACTGTAGTAGAATTTTAAAAAGGAAAAATATTTCATTTTTTTTGTAAAATGTTTTTAAATATGCCTAATTAATTTTTGCTCGGTTTATGAACCCGGATAATAATTTACATAGTGGGGAGGCTATTCTTTTATAAAGTAGCGTAAAGGAAGTATTTCTAGTTTCTTCAAGCTCTAATAATCAAATTGGAAATTTAGAAGGCTGTCCTTCAATAGTTAACTGCCCCATAGTACCCTTTCATACCCCTTTTTTTTTCAAAATATAATCTAAAATTTAGCAGGTAGTTTCTTATATGTCAAGTCCCATTGGTCGGTCTGTCACTTTAGCCGTGTAAAATACGCATTTTAATTATAATGTCGGTCTTGTTTATTAAAACATTAAACATCCACGCCGCCTATTCGGTGAATTTTATTAGTTTAAATGTTCATCTATTTAAATATGAATTAAGAGATAATTGTAATTGTATTTGTATTTATATAGTGCTCGTTACTATTAAAATTTCCGACAGCACTTTACATAAAGAAATAAATCATATTAAAAGCTATTAAACAAGAATGTATTAATCGATTTTTTGAAAATATTTAAATTGTTTATGTATTTAATATCTTCTGGAAGAAAGTTCCATAACGTTGGTCCAGGTACTACAAGATAGCGGTCACCAAAGGTTTTGTACTTGTTTGCGGGATTTCAAGAAGATACTGTGTGGGTGAAATAGTACTCGGTTAGATTTTCTTAATTTAAATAATTCATACAAGTATAGTGGAGCCAATCCATGTAAACATTTAAAAACCATTACCAATATTTTATACTGCGCTCTTAGGTGGACGGTATAGTATATGCAAATCCTTAAGTGTATCAGTAGCACTCGAAAATGTTGACACGCCTAAGATGATAGTTATCACAATAAGTAATTACTACGGTACAGAGATAACATGAAGATCCAGACTATTATTTCACAACTTGACGCAAATACGCTTCTCGGTAATTGGTAGTACAGTACTGTACTCACAAAATGTATTTTCCATTGGTCTGAGGGCGCCCCTGGGTGTGTGTGTGTGTGTGTGTGTGTTGGGTCACTTGACCAATTCCATTCGTATACCTGCCAACTTTTTCTGGCCCCAATGCGTGAGACAAACTCCGCCCCCACTTTCTGGGCCACATCCTCTCCCATGTCGATCTGACAAGCAAAAAAAAAAATGATACAGTGCTCTGTGGGTGGGCGCGATAAGATATACGGAAAATTATTTATTTACGATAGATTTCTAAAGGAAATAAACAAGGATTCTCTTGTTTATTATTACTAGAAATAACCCTAACAGCATAAATAACAGATTTGTACTTAATAACCAATATTCTAATTAATGGTAATAGGTTTTTACATGTAAACCAGAAAAAAAAATCACAGGAATCTAGTGAATTTGTTCATAGTGTAGCGGTACTTATCCATAACCATCAGATCCGACTTCGTTTAAATATCTGAGTGAGCACTGGATAATTAGGTTGTTGTCGAGTCAGCATAGACATATCTTTGAAATGACGTTCTTGTCTTCCAGGCATTTATGCTTGTCTCAGAATTCCAATCCTTTCATCCTCTGAGGCAATGATGGATTAAGTAAAATTATTAAAGCTGGAAATGAAACCGAGTTGTTGGTTAGTAACAGCACATCCTGTCCAACCAACTATTTTCAAGCACCGTTACTTGGATAATTCAGCAGTGGCTGCTAGTAGTAGTACTTCTTTTGGACAGAGAGCAAGCCACAACTCTTGTACTGCAATAATGTTATCTGTCAGGTGGTGGTTTCAGCGGAAACTGTTTTTCTGCATGTGAACCCGTTTACATTGGTACGAAACAACAGCATAAATAATAATAATAATAATAACAGTGAATATTTGATTATGCACCAGTAGGCCTATACATCTATGAGATGCTCATGGCGCTGTGGAATAGATTTTATGACTTCTTACTCTCCTAAGTGTCACGTCATGCAGCAAGTACTAGGTAGTACTCGCGCTTTTTTTATGTGTCCACGAAAATGGTCACTTATGGATCAGTACACCAGAGTAACCCCTTATTCGTCTCGAAAGATGTACTGGGTTCTACAATTAACCGAGAAGCCTTGTACCAGAACCATGGTGCGAGCGTGCCTCGAACTGGTGTTGTTGTTTTGCTGGTTCACGGTTTCCATCTCTTAATCGCTCGACCGTACAACTCGCATTGTGCTTTTCAGACGCGGAAAATTTTTCATTTTGTCTGTCTCGGTCTGTGGGTCTGTCTATCGTGCATGTTAAAAACAGGTTTTGCAGGATAGGCCTAAATAAAACGACCTAAATAAATGGTGTAATCTGTAGTTTAAATCTATCGCGCCACCATCAGCCCCACTCCCTACTTTGCTGGATTCTGAACCCGCCCCATGGTATTGTTCAGACACTTTAAACACTTTCAGACGAGTTCGGCATAACACAAGCGTACACAAACTAATTATCTCTGAAGAACAGAATTTGAAGTCTTCTCGTAACTGTTTTGAATATTAATTACGAACAAGTCGATCCGGCAATAAGACGTGGAAAGCTGCGCACAGTATACTGTAAATAAACAAAAGTTAATCCTTAATACCTTTGTACATGCGCTCCAGCATCAGACTATTATTATTATCCAAACTGTAAAATACAGTTACATTTGAAGTGAATAGGACTGAAGTAGCAGCAGTAGTCGGTCAGTATCATCACTTTTACAAAGTCAACACAACCGGGCTAGTATCCCTATTCTCCAACCGCCTAAATATATACCGTTTACAAGGCGATTGAAGTTTAGAAAGCAGCTAATGGTCCAAATAGTAAATGTAAGCAAGATCAGCGATCATATGAAGCGATTCTGCATCGTGCTTGCTTTTATAGTATTAGCATCACCTGCTATGCAAAATTTCATATTTCTGTAACTACGTCTAAGGCAAAAGTCGCTGAGCGTAGTAGCCTGAGGCGTAAAAGTCTCCGATTTCTGTGTTATATAATTGTTTCATATCTCGTAGATAGGCTATTTAAAGTGACACTCATACAATGCTGGTTATTAGAAATAATGGAAAGAACAAAACGTAAATAGTCCCAAACGTGTGTGACCAGACCGACAGACAGACATTTGTGAAGCTTTCCATATCTAAAACCTAGTCAATATAGCATATTGCAAAATCGACCTCCCAAAGATACCTGTGACGTTGTATTAAATTAAAACCTTTTCTACGAAAAGCACAAAAAATAAAGTGGATTCGCCGTACGTCAGTGATGGGACAGCACGTGATGTTTATTAGGGTTACTTATTAAGATAAATAATATAAGCTGGCACTTATACAAGATATTCTAGCCAACATCAGTTCAACAGATCTCAAACACGTTTGAATAAAACAATACTTTCTAAAATGTTGTCACGATTGTCAGCACCGTTTCAATCCGACAGAGGTATTCAATTTCCTATATATCATTGGCTTAGACAGTAGTTTAACACCCTCCCTACTCTTGCCAAGCCTTGCCAAGCCTCGGTTTCAGCTTCAGCGTGTATGATCTCAGACTGACCTGGGTAAAACACAAAATCTACCCACGTCAGACCTAAACTATTTTGTCTGCAAATTTAATCTGATCAGATATAGGAAGTTAAAAATAAAACCTTCATCGTTCTTTAAAATGACTATTTTTAGAAACGTTTTTATCATGGGTTTTGTGCGTAAAATATGATAAACCTGTTATGCATTAGTACATGATATTATCGTGACGTGAACCCTCAGTGTTAACTTGGTCATCTTTCAAGTGTTAACCGTCACACTGAACAATCCTTGCCAATTCCCTACATTACGATTGCGTCACTGTGAAAGTTTCACAGGGTACATCCAGAGCCCTGTTTCATGCACTTTATTTTGCGTTGCGGGTTTCATAATTTCCTTCTAACAATCTTAAAGCTGTTATAGATACAAATTTTAATTGAAAAGTGATAAGTTGAGTTTAATATTTCCGATTGGTAATGAATTTCAAATGAGAAGATAACTTTAATTATTCCGATTCATAATTAAAGTGTTAGATGAATACTTCCTTAATTGCAAAGTTTATTTTATGTCTCATTCTACATTACACTCCTAAGTGGTCTCGTGGATCAGGCTCTCTCATTGACCAATTGTTTCGCCCTACAGTTGAACCTCCCTGTGTGGACACTTCTCGTAAGAAACACCTCCAATAAAAAACACTATTCAAAGACCCTTTCATCTTATCTAATCAGTGAATTTGGTGCCTCTCGTAAGCGGACACATCCGTAACAGAACGCAGACAAATTTATCTTATAATTTAGATTGTTTGTACGTTCATAAGCATTCTGGAAATTTTATGATTTTTCGGTAAAACGAAAACAAATTTCTGTCCTTATACTCTAATGGTTGATGTTACTATAGGCCTTAGCAATCTTTAAAAAACTTAAATTTTGTGTATTAGGCCTATTCCACTGATGGATCAAGCTCAATTAAGCAATTTTAAAAAAATGTATATAAGTGCGTGATGTATTTGCTGATAATAGAGCATTATTAAGCCAATTTAAAAATACAAGATCGAAATAAACATTATTATGGGGAATGTTTTATTTTATATATTTGTAGTAGGCCTATAGATTCAACGCTATACTGTAAATAGATATGTACTGTATATAGGTTTACGTGTATCATATAAAAACTGAAAACTATGTATAAAAAATAAATACAGTTATAAGCATGAAGAATAACCTTTTCGAGTGTTAAAGTGACGTAGGCAATATAGTTTATTGTATTATATATAAACAAAAGATTGCTACAGTAAATTAAAATGTACTGGAAATGAATAAAAAAAGAACGAATACATAAAGGTGGGTTACTCCCAGAAAAGACAAAACAAAAATCTTTAAAAACTCGACACATAGTAATAAAATATAGAAAGCGGTGTCTAGAAATTTGGGAGGTCATTTGCATTGAGAAGGCCGTGGAATGTGGGAAGCACCTCGTAATTTGACGACTGACCCTCTATCGGCCGATATTCTCGTAAGCGGACACCTCCCGTAAGCGGACACTTTTTCCGGACCCCAGAGTGTCCGCTTTCGAGAGGTTTAACTTTACAAGTTTAACAGGAACAATGGCAGCATCAGGTGTTTATCTACCTAATGCATTGCCTAATAGAATTTTCATCCATCAGTCAACTATCAGCTAAACCTCACGTTAACTTTATTCTTATTTTCCCCGATATTTCATTTATTTGTAAAGCACTGCGGGCATATTTACTGCTTTGATTGTATTCGGAAGTCATCCATGATGATGCTCAAAGTATATTGACCGAAACGTCAAGAAACCAACAATTCTTTTGAAGACCATGTTGTGTTATGTGAAAATTATGTACAGTACAGTATACATTTATCCATACTCCGACATGCAAACAGCATTATTATTTAAGCATCAACACTAAGATGTTGTTCATGGGTTTACAGTTGGATTATACTATTAACGCTTTATATGGTGAAATGTTTAGAAAATTACAAAAAAAAACAAACAAATTGGCCTGTTACAGAATCGTAAAATCCAGCTGACCACGGACCGTAAACATTTGTAGCAGTTTCTAAACTTGGGTGAAAAAACATAAAGACATAAAGTTACCTCGTCTATGGACAGGTACACCTTGCTAAAATTATGAATAATATCAAATTTATGGAGAAAATTGAATTGTAATGATGACCTAAAAACTTTATTCTTGCGCAACAAATGCTATATCAATTATTGTACAATATTGCAAACTTATTGAACAGATAATTACGTGGAAATTGCTAAGCCTGGCTTTGCACCGTTATCTGGGAACTAGCCTCAACACTTCGCAAGCAGGTGTTGTAATTCTAAAATCTGAATTTGCATTTTCTCTTTGCTTGTTGATTGAACTCGTGGGGATTGTACAGGGACCAAAACGAAAGTTGTTCCGAGTTAATGTAGGTTAAGATTTTACATGCAAGCCCACTCCTAGTTAGTTTTAAGCTGTGAATATTTCCATGTTAATTTAATTTCTAACGTTTAAAATCATTGGAAATTTAAAATAGAAAATGTTTCTAAAGTAAAGATTTTCTCCATGGTTTTATAAACTTTAAATTTCTGCTTTCAAACGCGGGATGGGGAAATATTACTTTTTGGAAACCTTGGGCCTCTAAAAGTTCACTGGAGAGCTTGCTGTTAAAATCTCACATCTGTGCTTTGTCCAACTTGACAATTGACCTCCTTTTTTTCGAGATCCACTGGATCCGTGTTGAACCCACAAATGTAAAAACGCCTACAAATGTGAAAACAACCACAAATGTGAAAACAAATCGGCCACAATTATAAAAAAAACAACCAAAAATGTGAAAAACATCGCTCATAAGTTTGAAAATAGCAACCACAAATGTGAAAATTATCATCGCCCAAATGTGATAACGCCCACAAAAGTAAAACCAAAAATTACCTGTTCACCCTCAAATATAAAAAAAAATGAATTTGTGCTTACTGTAAGACCATAACTTTTTTAAAATATAAATTTGTAATAACTTCCTGTCGTACTTTTTAATAACTGTCACACTTTGTAATAACTGTCTGTCACACTTTGTAATGTCTGTCTGTCACACTTTGTAATGACTGTCAAATCTTGTAATAACTGTCTGTCATACTTTGTAATGTCTGTCTGTCACACATTATAATGTCTGTCTGTCACACATTGTAATAACTGTCTGTCACACTTTGCAATGATTATCTGTCACACTTCGTAATAACTGTCTGTCACACTTTGTAATGACTATCTGTCACACTGTGTAATGACTGTCTGTCACACTGTGTAATGACTGTCACACTTTGTAATGACTGTCTGTCACACTTTGTAATGACTGTCTGTCATACTTTGTAATGACTGTCCGTCACACTTTGGTCTGTCTCACTTTGTAATGACTATCTGTCGCACTTTGTAATGTCTGGTCAATTTTCGGCTATCTGCACTGTAAACAATTTACTGTAAAAAAACGGGAAAAGTCCTGGCAGCCAGGATGTCAAGAAAATCTCGCATTTACCCGTAAAATTTACGGGATTTTCTTAGCATTTACGGGATTTTCTTGGCATTATATTTTACGGAAATTTCCGTAAAATTTACTGTACAAAAATACAAAAGCCCGTAAAATTTACGGGATTTTCTTGGAATCTTGACTGCCATGATTTTTCCCGTAAATTTACGGATTTTTTTACAGTGTTAGTACCATTGCGATAGATTTCCATTATTATGATATTATTTTTTCAGGTTCTAATATTGTTTGAAATTTAGCAGGCAGTTTCTTAGTATTGTGTTTTTCGTCATCTCAATGGCCAGTGGATGGGTCTGTCGATTTGTCGGTTCACTTTACAATCGATTTCCATGCTATTTAAGTTCAAATAGCCAAGTTCTAATAGTTATCCGTAGACCCAGTGTATACAATGACTCGTGTGCATTTAAAAGAACCAGCGCATCTTCAAGAAGAGTAGTATATGGGATTACCCCGGTATACTGGTCCACACACATCCTCTTCCGTGGACAGCAGAAAGTAGCGCCTGTTTCGTGTATTCACAGCACCGGTGCAACTTACGATAGTTACTTTAATGCATTACCTTCGCCCCACTGAAGTGGGGAGAGGGTATTTCAAAGAGCTCCGTCTGTCTCTCTGTCTGTCTGTCAGTGTGTCTCTCTGCACCGATATCTCAAAACTTATTTGGCCGATTTACCTCACATTTTCAGACAATTAGCACCAACCGTATCTAATTGGCTTCTTGGCAATGCCTGTTGATCGTTCTGGTTAATCGGTTAGTCGGTGGGTCTGTCGTTTACTTAGTCGGGTAAATTATTCGAATTTCGGTATTGTTATTTTTACAATTTTTGAAACGTCTCCTGTGGAAGACCTCTTAAACGCCTATCACACCATGGAGCTATAAAAAAAAGATCACACAGAGTTCGTTTGGGTCTACTTCGGGATGTTTAGTAAGATATTTTCGAATGTTACACGGTAATTAAATTATTAAGTTACCGTCGCGTTTAAAATAATTAGTAAACTTAATCTGAAATTGAACATTTTGTTTAATTGAAGATGAAAATCAAACTTCATTTGGGACCAGTGTGTGCACAAGGGAGTGTTGTCTGATTTAGTTGGTAAGATTTCTGGCAAACTTCATTTTCAATAACTAATATTAATTTGTTTAAAATTAATTTATAAAAATAGATCCCCAGAGTAGAATAATAATGTTAGCTCAGGCAGGTACGTCAATGGGTGTTTTTGAAAATTGCAAATTAGTTTTACGAAAAGTTCGAAAACAAACCTTTGGAATCATGTAAATGTACGGCATAGCCTATGACACTAATTAATAAAAATCAGTATGTTTTAATTGAAGTACTGCCAATTTTTATGCATTTCATTAGGCCTATTATAAATGACCAAACCGACGTGTAAATCATTTGTAGTTTTGAAAAGTTAATTAATCCTGTGGTATATCGCAATTGGCAACGTTTGGCAGCGCTTCCCCTTAACTTGATAGATAACTAATGCACGGTGCAGATATACACCCATCCATCCCCAGAGTGCCGACAGACAACCCCCAGCTGAAGCCCAGCCCACGTTAATCACTGTACAACACTTTTTTCTACGTTACGTGCTAACAGCTGGTCTGGATATGTATGTTGTACCTGTGCTCAAAACATCCCTTTTGTCGAGATATCGGATCCTACCTACCCACATCTGTAAGTTCAAGATAGCGACTCTAAATAAATAAATCTTTGCAATTCATGCGTAGAAATCAATACGATTATAATGTTAGTTCTTAATGTTTTGTAATGGCATTAGGAACAAAACACGTCTTAAAATATCAATAACGTCCACATTACTCTACATAACGTTACAGTAACAAGTTATCCCAATTCAGGTTTCGTACTGAAAGATTCCGTAATTCAACGATACCATTTTTAAATAATTTATTAAACAACTAGTGCCGTATTTGTAATTTATGATGATTAGGCCAACATTAAGGTGCGTTTTTTTCTAATTTGTAGCAGAGGCCTATACGGTATTGTTTGTAGTGATTTTAATAGCATGTAGAGTCTAATTATAGGCCTAATTATTATGTGTAGATATTTTAATGTTTTAATTACTATATTATCGCGTAGTGTTAATGTTTCTGTAGATTGTTCTGTAGATCTGTTTTTGTACATTTTTTAAAACTGTCATCCGTATGGACTCGACCAGGCTACCTAAGCAAGTATTTTATAGTGAGCTAAAACAAGGAAAACGCAATCGAG